>JAOUWY010000030.1:1222108-1234138 GCA_025728095.1 Prietella phreatophila
TAAAAATAAAAATAAATGTATATAATAGTACCCATCTATAGCTTCATAAAATAATTCTGAAAAATAGAATTAAAAAATTTGGACGTGCAAATTTGGACCGGAATCCTCTCGCCAGCATCACGACCCCGAAGGCGGTTCTCGGAGACGCTTGGGCGTCAGGTTCTCCGAGACGTCGGAACTCGTTTTGTACGTGATGCCCGGAGGACCGTCGCCAGGGGGCAATACAAGCTGCACGCTGTCTGTGTGAGGCGGCAGCGGCGTGGATGTGAGCACGCTGGGCTCAGGCTGATGCTGATCTTTGGTGTACGGTAGTGTGCTGCTCTCGCTGTGGAGAGTTCTCGGTGATCCGCGCCACGCGGTTCTCCGTGTTCCTGGAATTCCGAGACGCGTCTTTCATTCCATGCTCTTGGTCACGCCGGGATCAGCGGCCCTGGTCTTGTGCTTGGCGTGGGTGGGATACAGGTTTGTGCGAGTGGAGCTGCAGGGCTTGAGGAAAGGTCTGTAGAAAGGGAAGAGCTTGGACTGGTTCTGGTGCAGCAGGTGTCTGCGAAGCTCGGGTGCAAATCTGTCCAGCTGACGGCCCACCTGCACCGGGCTGGGGAACAAGGAACCCTGACACGCTCGGTAGAAATATCTGGAACACAAACGCAAAAGTCCAGAAGAACGTGATGTCAAACCGAGGCTGGGCGATATGACGACCATATCGTAATACATGAGGTCGCAATACAATTATTACTTAATCCTTCTCTTTTCTATTCTTTTATTTTTGCTCCTGGCCTCTGAGCAAACCTACAGATCGTGATGCGCATCCTTTATCGTAGTATGAAATGAAACAACTCAAACAAAACAAAGCTGATTCCTTGCCTCATTCTGAATCAATTTGCAATTTGGACCATTTAGCTCCACCTACTTAGATTTGGTACTAATTTGCATAAATATGCATAAACCCACTTTTGGGAACTGGCCCTAGAATTTTTGTCTAGACTCTTCTCAAACCTGGTGTCAAAGGACTCAGGACAGTTTCTCCCTCAATATCGGTTGAGATTTATGAACAATGTAGCCACAAACTGCCAATCAATTCTGATGGGGCGGAGCCTAAGTCATTCAAACAGCTGTCACTCACCGATTGGGCCATCGGTGATGTCCGCGAGGCGGGGTTAAGGATGGTGAGACGTACCTGGGCAGAAGAGCAGTGATGGGTGTCACGACACACAGCAGGTAGAAGAGAGGATCTCCCAGAAGTCTCTGCATGGTCCAGTAGGGGTTGGAGGGGGAGTAGCAGGTGGGGCAGGAGGCATTGTAGCACAGAGCCACGGTGAAGAACAGCCCAACGCTGAACGCTATGGACACCCAGTTCATCCACGTCTGAGAAACAGAAAGGGTCTTACTGCTTTCAAATATACACAGTTCTGTTAGAATGTGTTTAAATTAGAACCACACACACACACACACGCACAGGCCAATGTAAACTGTGAGCAGGAAGAGGAAATACTGAGCTTCACTTTAAAAAAAGATAACATAGTAAGAATAAAAAAAATGAAGGAGGGACAGTGAGGAAGGAAAATGGGAACAAGAGAACGAAGGAATCAAAAAAAGTATAAAGGCAAAAAGAAAAGAGTGAGAAAGGGAGAACAGGGGAAAGGAAAGGGACATGAAAGAAAAAAGAAAGAAGAGAAAAGAGAATATGAAAGGACGTTAAAGAAATGCAGAGCAAAGGAAAGAAAAAAGGAAGAGAAAATGGTGAAAGGAGGGCAGGAAAAAAACAGGAAAACAAAAAGAAAAAAAATTATGAAAACCAGAAAAAGGAGAAAAAAGTCAAAAATACAGGAAAGAGAAACATAAGAAAAATAAGAGAGAGAGAGAGAGAGAGAGAGAGAGAGAGAGAGAGAGAGAGAGAGAGAGAGAGAGAGAGAGAGAGTCAGGTTGTAAAGTGGTATGACCTTTTTTCAGATGAACATGCATCTGTATCACTCCACCACTCTGTGTATGTGTGTGTAGGCCGGAATGTGTTACCTGTCAGGGTGATGCATTGCTGTGTACTATCTCCTGATTCAATCCAATCAGCTGAGCTGCGTGTATAAACATCCTGAACCTGCTCCATGCCCTATTCAATACACAACATTCCCTACACACTACATTCCCTACACACAACATTCCCTACTCGCTATTCCCTATACACTACTCTCTACACAACATTCCCTATACACTACTCCCTACACAACATTCCCTACTCACCATTCCCTACACATAACACTCCCTACACAACATTCCCTACACACTAGTCCCTACACACAACATTCCCTACACACTACTCCCTACACACAACATTCCCTACACACTACTCTCTACACACCACACACAACATTCCCTACACACTACTCCCTACACACAACATTCCCTACACACAACATTCCCTACACGTTAGTCCCTACACGTTAGTCCCTACACGTTAGTCCCTACACGTTAGTCCCTATACACAACATTCCCTACACGTTAGTCCCTATACACAACATTCCCTACACACTACTCCCTACTCGCTATTCCCTACACAACATTCCCTATTCCCACAGCCATGGTAGATTCAGAGTCTATCCCAGGAACACCGGGTGTGAGGCAGGAATACAAGATGGGATCCCAGTCCATTAGACAGACACGCACACACACACACACACACCCCTAAGGGTAATTTAGTGTCGCTAATCCACCTACATGTTTTTGGGAGGTTGGAGAAGTCTGCTACAGCTTTACTGAGACACTGAAACCCACAGGTATTGTAAGAGAGACCTAGAAGTGTACAGAAAAAGAAGGAAAATGAAAAGGAAAGAGGAAGAAAGAAATGAAGGAGGAAAAAAAAGAGAGAAAAACTAAAGAAAGAAAGTTAAATGTTGAGTTACAGTAAGACATTAGCATAGTGAAGACACATCAGGAGAAAGAAGGGTTTTCAGCCTCAAATGGGTTCTAAAGAGAACCCTCGCTGATCAGAGCAGGGCAACTGTCTGTGTTGTAAGGTTCTATTTAGAAGGAGAACCCACAGAACCCTCTTCTTAAGTGTTGTAGGATTTAGAGGGCTTGGCCGTGTGTGTCCTCACCCAGGTTTTGGTTTCGATGCCGAGCTGCAGCAGGATGGTGAGGAGGGCGAGCGTGGTGATGGGCGTGCCCCAGCTGAACAGGTCCACATCCGAGTCAGCGTATGCCTGGGACAGAGACCAGGAAACAAATAGCAAACAACAACAACAACACAATTTACTGTCTATTATTGTTTATTAAAGAGAATACAAACGTGTTAATAAAAATGGAAAATCGACTCACAAAGTAAGGGATGAAAAAACAGATGAGACTTTGGTAGAAGGCATCGATCATATTCATCCAGAACATGTACGGCTTATATTCCTGAAAAAACAAAACAACAAAATGGTTCACACGACAAAGAAAACCATTCATCAAAAATACATCTAGAAACGAGGAAAGAAAGAAAAAATAAATAAATCGAGAAACTAACCAATCAAGTGATCTGATCAAGGAAAAAAGAATGAAATTTTGACAGAAGAAAGTCCAGATATCAGGATTTTATGGTTGAACACATCTGGGGAAACAAACAGGCGAGCCAAAGATTCACAACACACGGAAAAATAAGCAGAATTTCATCATGCCATTGGCAGCTCTGTAATGAAGCGCAGTCTTGTGTAGTTACAGTGTTGTGGTTTATGTTGGTATACTGTTGTGGTGGTGGTGCGTTACATTGTTACAGTGTTATAGCGTTATGGTGTCATGGTATGTTGCAATATTGCTGTGTTATTATATTATTATGGTGTTATATTATTACACTGTTGTGGTGTTATATTGTTGGGTTGTGATATGTTACAGTGTTATGATGTTGCTGAGTTATGTTGGTGTGTTGTGTTATGATCTGTTGTGGTGTTATGTTATGTTGTGATTCTGCAGTGTTATGTGATGTGGTGTTATGACGTTATGTTGGTGTGTTGTGGTGGTGTGTTATGTTATGATGTTGCAGTGTTGTATTATGATGTGTTATGATATGATGTTGCAGTGGTGTGTTATGATGTGTTATGATGTTGCAGTGTGATGTTGGAGTGTTGTGGTGCCGTGTTATGATGTAAAAGTGTTATTACGTTGTTGTGATTCTGGGACAATAAAGTCAGTCGGATGAGACAGGGAACAGTTGTGCAGTTCCAGGTTAATTGCTCAGTGCTTGATGATCTCAGCGTTCGCTGTGAGATTATTGGCTTTTAATGATCCCGCAGAGTCAGAGCTCGGGATTGTTTATTCTTTTGTTTATGAAACCCATGACAGGATAAAAAGACGTCAACAGGAACACGGAGAGGGGGAACGGAAGAGAGGAGGAACTCAGCACACACACACACACACTCAGAATCTGAGAACAGCGCAAACACAGCTTCCGTAGACTGTACTGTACTTTATTTATTTATCGCCTGATTGTTCGTCTGTTCATTTAACCAGTTATTCCTCAAATAACCAGGGCCTGGTTCTTTATCCAGCGCTTTATAAGAAACTAAAATACGAATAAAAACCCCTTTTACTAATTGTGCTGATTCCAAACTGGATTAGAAAATCTAGACCGTGTTCTCTCAGATACGCAAAAGAACCAAGCACCAACCATGAAACCACGAGCACCAACAAAGAAAATCCATACAAAAAGACAAAAAAAAAGATCAAAAGTAAATAAATTTTGAAACACAAACACAAAATAAAAAAAAAAGATTAACGACTGAAAAAAATAATAAAAGAAAGAAGAAGAGAAGAGAAAAGAAAATGTAATAAACAACTGCATCTATATGAAGAAAGAAAGAAAAATAATGGAAAGACATTTTTTAAACCGAAAAGGAAAGACAAAAAGTTTAGGCGTGAGACAGAACTCAGTGTTCTTGAATACCGTGAAACAAAATAGCGGTGAGACGAATTTGCTGCTCGTATCGTGTATCGCAATATTTCTGTGTAATATTCGTTATGAATAAGTTTGATGTCCTCATACACTAGGTGGTGGAGGCGGTGGCGGCGGTGTTCGAGGCAAGATACAGAGCAGGAAGTTTGTGAGTGGGAACCGAACAGCCTCGACAGGTAGCTTAACAGGTAGCTCCTGAAGGTATTTACCGTAAACCTGCGTATTCTCGTGCAGTCGGGTTTCCATCACAGCCGGCCTGACCTCGCTCTGGAACACGAGTTAAAATCAGCGCTGTACTCGATGCGAGGAGTGCTCACGTCTAAAACCATTCAGAAGCACATCACGTGCTGTGACGTGACCAGAAGCACATTTCAGAGCGATGAGGACATGTACAAAATCATACGGTGAGTCTTTTCCTGATCTGTACGGTGAAATAGGTAAGTGTGATGTGGTGCTACATATAGTTTAACGACAGATGAAGAATGTGATGTCTACTTCAGCATCTGGCAGCTTTTTCTATCACGTTAGCATCTGAAAACGAGTCTGACTCTAAACTAGCCGAGTGGGATTAGATAGTCGGATAGCGATGTGCAACCCGCGGCTCTGAAAGCGCTCCTTCACACAACCTTTAGTTTAAGTTTAAAGAACAAGAAAACTGAGCAGGAGTGGGATTAAAAAACATCTATGTCTACACTTTATACAAAGTGATATTGTAGAGTTAAGCAAAACAAAAGAACTTTTTCAATGACGTAGTCTTATGCAGAATCTGATTCATCAGGTTCCAGACCAACAAAAGTCTGGAACGTTTCTTGGGTTTCACTCCGCTAGGCTGTGGAACCTGTAACGTTAGAAGTGAAGTGTACCTCTGAGTTCTGTCCGTTCGTATAGAGCTGAGGTAGTTCCTGCAGGGTCTCCGCTGAAACGTCTTTGTCCAGCGTGGCGGTGATGAGCTGCGGGAACGCCGAGAACATCAGGTTGAAGAAGATCAAATACCACTGATCGATCATGGCTGAGCCGGAGAACCCGCAGTAGAACTGATACCAGAAGATCAGCGCCACAAACATCTGAGCAGCGGACAAATAAAAACATACGGATGATTCATTCATGGTTCTGCATTCAGATGATTATAAAGCAGTGCATCTTCATTACGCTGAGACACAGGGATGCATCATGATTAAGAACAGAGTGTAGAGGTCACCACAAACACTTATTCTAAACAACCGAGACACAAAGCAATCAATTCTGTACATAATCACCTCCATGGAACAAGCAAGGTGCTGGGAGTTATTGCCTCACATCTTTCAGCACAAAAGAAGGTTTGGTTGCAATGAGCTACAGGTCGACTGATTGAGCTGCTTTGCAAAATCCACAGCGATAGGGTTTTCCCAGTTGCAGCCATTGCTGAAGGGACCACTGTCATTATACAGCACGAGAGCGGCCTCTAGAGGCGAAATAAAAACTGACCAATTTTGAAGTGTTATTTGAAGTGTTTTTTTTCCCATTCAGTTTTGATGTCTCTAATTTTATTTGTTATTCAGAGCGTTAATTTTTTGGTTCAGTTTGGATGCTTATCTTTTATTTACTTTAATATATTAACAGTATATATATATTAATACTTATAATATTTATTTCATTAAAAAAGTACAGTACATTTTCACGGTACAGTCAGTACTGTTTATATTTGTAATAAACTTCAGCAATATTTTACTTTGAGTGTTATGCTTTTATTCAGCATCAATTTAATAAAACTATCGGTTGATTAACTGGTTATCGGCAGGTAGGTCACACTCGACTTGGTCATCGAGATCAGTAAAACCAACTATCGCTTCACTTCTACTATTAGCTTTACTGTATCTTCTAAAAACATAGAATAAGGAACAAAGAAGAAGACAAACAAGCACAAGGTATATAGAGGTGGATGCTGGTTATTACGTTATTAGCGCTGCTATCTCTATGAAAGCTTGCTAGCTAGGAAAAGGCTAAACCAGTCAATGAGCTAAACATAATGAGCTTGCTATTTCTTGATTGCTAGCTCATGTTACAAACGCAAAGACTACCCAGCCATTATCGAGTATTCAAGCAAATCTTATTAGCCACTGTTTATATTTATCATATTTACTTGGCTGTTTAAAAAGCTAGTCAACTAGCAGCAGCTAGTATTATCAAAACCTTTTGATTGTTTAAAATGTAGCTAGCTAGCTAGCATATTAGCGAAGTTGATAAAATTTAGGATATTCTGCTAGCTGGCTAGGAGAGATGGTAGAGGTGGTTTGTGTCAGTTTATAGCCTATGAATTAGCTTCCATTAGCACACGTCAGCTAAACAGCTGGGCTGTTCATTGTTCAGCAAGAGCGAGACATTTGTGAACACATGCTAGCTATGGCGTAATATTAAATGATAGCTAAACATGCAAGTTTAATTGCTTAGTTAATATGACAACATGTGATGGCAAGTCTTGGGCAGGTTTTGCACTCTGAAATCATGAGTTTGTTTTAAAATGTGGTTAACAGAGCACGCAATTCTGTACCGAATTTTTACATTTTTAGGAATATTCGTTTCAGACGAAGCATGATTTTAGGGATTTTTAAATGAACCGCGGCTCCTTACAGCATTTTTGTAGAAGAAGTAGAGGATCATGTTGGCCAGACGAGAGTAGCACCAGTGTCCATGAACCAGGAGGAGCTTCTGTAGGTACTGAAAGCGAGGAAGGGCGAAATCGCTGGCCATCACCGCCTGCACACACAATGAGAGATCATCAATCAGCATGACACACACACACACACACACACACACACACACACACACACAAGCACCATGAAAGATTCTAATTGCTGTGCATGTTACAGTTAATATGTCTATCCTGTCATCTTCAGCACTAAATTCTACAAATAAACAAGGAGTAAATACACGATAAATCTCAGTGTAACCGTGTGAGGATAGAGTGACGTGTCCAAACACACCGGGGCTCTACAGGATTAAATGGAGATCAGGTTGTAATGGGGGAAAAGCTTGTTAATCATGTACACTGTGCTCAGTGGGAGGAGGAAGTAGAGAACCTCCACACCAGCCAAACCAGCAGCACCAAATCAGTCACCAGGACGGAGTCCACTTTAACAGGCTGACGATGGAGTGTGGAGCAGATGTGATCACAGTGCAGTAACTCATCACCCCTACCCCTCAAACGCAGGGTTAATTGGTACAGTTATTCATTTGTATAAATGTTCACAGAAACCAGTGCAAACTGTAGACTATAAAGGTTAAAGGGTATAAACGAGTGTAAAGCATAGAATACATAATATAAAAGTAATAAAAAGTATAAAGGTTAAATAATAAAATGTAACATTAGGAGATGGTGTAAAATATTATATTAAAGTGTAGAATGGAAAATGGAAAAAGAATAAAGGGTAGAGGATAAAGTGTAAAGGAAAGCATGAAAAGGATAAAGTGTAAAGTATAAAGTGTGAAGGAGCATGTGAAAAGAATTTAGTAACATATAAAGTGTAAAGTATGAAGCATAACTGATAAAAACGCAAAGGAAAGTTTAAAGTATAAACTAAAGTATACAGCACAAATTATAAAGTATAAGTACATTGTATAAAGTGTAACACGTGTAAAAGTGTAAAGGATAATGTGTAGCATGTAAATGGGAACATTAAAAGTGTACAGTGTAAAGGTTTAAGGGTAAAGAGTAGACAATAACGTGTCCAGTGTAAAGGGCAAAGTAAAGTGTAAATGTGTGAAGGGAAAAGTGTAAAGTCTACGGTGTAAAATGTAAAGAGCACCTATAAAAGTGAGAAACTAACAGTACTCTTTATGGAAAAAAAAGAGACAGCTTTAGATGCTTCAACACATAACAGTGTCATTAACTGTGGGACATCAGAAAAAAAGAAAAAAAAAAAAGAAAAGAAAAATGTGTGTTGATTCAGCAGTCCTGCTTTACTGAATATCTCCACTCTCCTCTCAGGTCTGATCTTACCTGCATGCCCTCCTGCCCTGAGATGCCCACACCAACATCTGCTACCTGGATCATGCTGACATCATTAGCTCCGTCACCTAGGATTTCCCCAAGAGAGAAATGGAGAGAGAGCAAGCACAGAGCAGGAGAGAGAGAGCGAGAGAGATTATATTAGAACTAAAGGAAATGAAAGAAACATATGGTGTCTCCACTACACGAAAATTTTCAGAAACCAGAGGAAATAATGTTAATTCTAGTCTACTGTGGATCGACTGATGGTTTTACTGTGGATTAAAACAAACATATATTACAGATATTTCCTAAAGTGCTAAAACAAGAAAAAAAACCCATCCTTTATACAAATTATAAACTTAGCATAAAATGTTAATTCTCTTTTAAAATAAATGTTTCAGTAGTTCTGTTTAAAACCGATCCGTATGAGCGGTGACTAACCTGAGCAAGTTTACTAGCAGTTAGCTTACTGATTAGTTATATTAATGCATATTCATATGTGATGGTATTTTTAATGAGGTGTAAACGTGTAGAGATGTTGCTACACTGTTTCAATGTTATTTCTTGATTTATATTTCTGATATAAATAACTTTTCTATATTTCTTAGTCAGATTTAGTTTATTTAAGTTTCATTATTTTCCCCACCAGTTTTGTGTTGCTGGGATTCTGCTGAAAGGAAATGAAAACAGGAAGTAAAGCACAAAACTAGTAAACAAACCTGTACTTCAGCTACTGAATTAGCAGTGTAATACAATTACAAACAGAACGTGTGGAGGGGTCAAATAAGGACAATGAAACGACCGTGGTTTACTCTGCACCAGACAAACCTATTCGTCTGGGTGAGTTTAGAAGCAATGGACGTATTATTTTAGAAGATGCTTTACTGTACAAGCAATAAGAAAAAAAATAAAAAGAAAGGAAAAAACACTCCGTGTCATGCTGTTCTAGGAAAATAAATAGTGACGATGTGATTATTTTCCTATTAACAGCACGACCGCGAGTGTTTTATTCCCCTTACACCACAACAGTTTGAAGACGTTGGACTCTTACATAGCACCAACACTGGAGACTCCTTCCATAAACGTTAACAAACATGTCCTTAGAGAAAACCTCACAATGTCAGCAAATGTTTAATGTGTTTACATGGAGCACCTGATGTACATGTCCCTCTGTAAGACCTTTAACTGTTTCTGGCTCTCTCTCTCTCACACACACACACACACACACACACACACACAGCACCACCAGGAGATATTTGGACCTTTGCTAATCTTTTTAAATTAGCATTTTAATATTACAGCATAAATGCACTCTTGTCATTAGCTCAAGCATGACATTAAAAACCGTATTAACAAAGCAGGCATGGGAGAACATTTCAATCCTGCAGTGACCTCTGATAATTCATTCTCTCTCTCTCTCTCGCCATATGGATAATTAGCGGTGCTGCACGGGATTGTGCAGAGAGTTAAGAGAACACACAGCGTGACCAGTCACCGGCACTGAGGAAATGTTTACCGCTCAGAAATATAAACACGTTGGTCTCCAATTTTCATGTGTAAGAAATGAAATAATAAAAGAAACTGGGCAGCTACAGTGATCAATATTAATACGGCAGGTTTTTTTTTTTTATTTCCATTAACTGGAAAATACAGGAATTATTTATTTGTCTCTTTCCCTTTTCAGGTATTTTTTTTAAAGGGAATTTATTTATTTTATTTTGTATTGTCTATTTGTAGAGGTGCTTGTTTTTGGGGTGCTCTTGTGATTTTAAATAAGGATGGATGGATGGATGGATGAGTTGATGAATAAATGCGTGGATGCATGTTTGGATAGATGGGTGGACGGGTGAGAGGATGGATGGATAGATGGGTGGATGAGTGAGTGGATGGGTGGATGGATGGGTGAGTGGATGGGTGGATGGATGGGTGAGAGGATGGATGGATGGGTGAGAGGATGGATGGATGGATGGATGGGTGAGAGGATGGATGGAGAGGATGGGTGAGTGGATGGATGGATGGATGGAGAGGATGGGTGAGTGGATGGGTAGATGGGTGAGTAGATGGATAGATGGATGGATGGATGGGTGAGTAGACGGATGGATGGATAGACGGATGGATGGATGGGTGGATGGATGGATGAGTAGATGGATGGATAGGTGAGTAGATGGATGGATGGATGGATGGATGGATGGGTGGATGGATGGATAGATACATGGATGGATAGATGGATGGATGGGTGGATGGATAGATGGATGGGTGAGTGGATGGATGGGTGAGTGGATGGATAGGTGAGTGGATGGATCTATAGATGGATGGGTGAGTGGATGGTTAGATGGATGATCTATATCAACAGACCAAACTTTCTACCTCGTAGTTAAATTAGTAGTTCATAAAAAAAAAAAAATACAAACTTTTTATTTATAAATGTTGCTACTCCAAAAAATAGATAATTTTATTAACCAATTATCTTTATCATTAAAAATAAATAAATTCATTAATAAATTTAAATATGTAAATGTAAAACTGAGTTAATCTCTGCCTGTTACATCCAAGTTATTTTAAACACATGTTTACAATAAGCAGAATAGAGTTGGATGTAGAACCTCATCTAGATTCAGAAACGTTCTGTTAAATAAGGTAAATGTGAGGCACAGAGAGATGTTATAAACAGTGTGTGGTGTAAAAGCTCACCTATGGCCAGGGTCATGACCTTGAGTTTGTTGCGCACGAGTTTGACCACCATGCTCTTCTGCAGCGGCGTGGAGCGACAGCACAGCACCGACCTGCAGGTCCGGGCCACGGCCAGGAACTTATTCTCCAGACTCTTGTCCAGAGCGTAGGCCAGAGTGCGGCCGTCAATCACCAAACCTAGCCGGTGCACCAGGAACGGGCCTGCAGGGGCGGAGCCAGAGCCTGGAGACAGGAAGTGCACACTGGTGTAGTCCTGCTGGACAAGCCGGGTCGCCTGGGGGTCTGATGAGGAACTGCACAGGAACTTAGCCTGGATGTAGTGCAGACTTTCATCAAGTAGAACAGCACAGGCCTCCTGAAGAACACCACACAGAGAGAGAGAGAGAGAGAGAGAGAGAGAGAGAGAGAGAGAGAGAGAGAGAGACACACACACACAGGGACAGAGGGAGAG
>JAOUWY010000030.1:1381622-1392189 GCA_025728095.1 Prietella phreatophila
AGACAGTTCGGGGTAGGTAGAAAAAAACAGGGAGCATTGGAGAAGAAATCCTCGACAGCGCATAGGATCACCATCGTATTTCTCCGGCGATGGAGTGGAAGGTAAGCGGGTGGGCGTGGTCATGGTGGATAGCGCGGCTTGGTTTAACCTAGCTACCTGCATGTGTGACTCGGCGAGGTGTTGATCATGTTCACTGATTAGTCGGCCGTGTCCCTCGATGGCCCAGGACAATTGGGAATCTCCTGCTGTGTCCATCAGTCGGCGAAGTATTCTGTCACCAGGTTGAGGAATGGCACAATCGTGGGAGTGAAATGACAGTGAAGGGACGCAGAGTAGAGACTTTAAGGGCAGCGGGAATAGTATGACAGGCAAAGGACAACAGATAAAACCACCAGGATAAACAGGGCAAGACGGAGACGTAAACGAGAAAACGTAAGCAAGGGTTGAGGTAATCTAGGACGTAAATATAAGTAGCTTGGTATCGCAGAGAAACAAGGTCGCTAAGCGTATACTTCGCAAAGACTCTGAGGCGAGTGATGCTCTAAATACTAGTGGAGTGTGTGTGTGTGATTGGGGCCAGGTGCTTCAGATCAGAACTTCGGGGAACTTGAGCGCATGCGTGCGTGCGAGGTGTGCGTTGCATCTTGGGATCTGAAGTTCTGATCTGACGGAACTGTGACAATTGTATATCCCAATCATTATATACACCCATTTTATATCCCTCTCATTATATACACCCATTTTATATCCCACTCATTATATACCTCCATTTTATATCCCACTCATTATATACACCCATTTTATATCCCAATCATTATATACACCCATTTTATATCGCAATCATTTTATACACCCATTTTATATCCCACTCATTATATACACCAATTTTATATCCCACTCATATACACCCATTTTATATCCCACTCATTACATACCCCCGTTTTATATCCCACTCATTATATACACCCATTTTATATCCCACTCATTATATACCTCCATTTTATATCCCACTCATTATATACACCCATTTTATATCCCAATCATTATATACACCCATTTTATATCCCACTCATTATATACAACCATTTTATATCCCCCTCATTACATACCCCCATTTTATATTCCACTGATTATATACACCCATTTTATATCCCACTGATTATATACACCCATTTTATATCCCAATCATTACATACCCCCATTTTATATCCCACTCATTATATAGCCCCATTTTATATCCCACTCATTATATATCTGCTCCACTCTGAGGATTCTCTGCTCCACTCTGAGGATTCTCTGCTCCACTCTAAGGATTCTTTGCTCCACTCTGAGGATTCTCTGCTCCACTCTGAGGATTCGCCTTTCAACTCTGAGGATTCGCCTTTCTTCCACTCGGACGGTGCGCTTTCATTCAGTTCGGACGGCGTGCTTTCATTCAGCTCGGACGGCGTGTTTTCATTCAGCTCGGACGGCGCGCTTTAATTCCACTCGGACGATTCTTTGAGCGCGTTGAACGCGGGAGGCGACGCGTGTGCTTTCACAGTGGGAGGCTGGACTTGAACTTGAATGTCACGGGACTGTGGATGGACTTGAGTTTGTGCATCACGGAACTGAGCTTGGGTATGCGCGTGGCTCTCGCTGACAGGAGGTTTCAGTTTGACCGCTTTCTTTAACTGCTGGATCCTGTCCATCAGTTTCCTCCGTTGTCTTTCCAGCTGCTGTCGTGCAATGGCATGCCGCAAAGCCACGCGGCGTTCACTCGCTAGCTCGGTTTTTAACATGTCCACTTGTGCGTTTGCATTCGTTACTTAAAGATGTTCCTTGCATTAAAAAAAGTCATAAAGACAGATGTAGTTATCTTTTCTTCCTTCCTGAACATGAACAACATTTCTTTCAATATTTAAACCGACTTTCACATGCCATCAGCGTGCCGTGTACAATTTCCTGGCACAAGACGGTGTAGATTTGAGGGCTAAAATAAAAGCGAACAGTTTAACTTTTTTAACGAGGACCTGTAGTAGATCTATCCACTATAAAAATCTGAGATTACATCCGTGACATGCTGGATGCAGAAAGAAATCAGCTATCATTAGCGCTAATTAACGCTGGGGCTCTGGGACCGGAGTGTCGCCCGTGCGTCTCTCTGTAGCCCAGGATGGATAAATACATGTAGAAACGAGCTACCGCGAGCCAAATATTCCTCAACTTTCTACCTCGAAACTTGCGCAGCTGTTCATTTATTATTAACTGACAGAGAGATCGTTTATTATTCAGCCACAGAGACGAATCAAAGACTCCTGGTTATTAGAAGGAACGCTAAGAGAACTGAAGAGTGAGCTGACTACATCTTTAGAGAACCTTGATAAATCTTCAACACGCTGTCTGCTTCTGCTTTGTATGCTATATTTTACAGGATATTTTGATGAGTACTTTTACCGTTAGCATCAATCACAGGGAACAACTAAAGATACACAGATATACCTTAAACGTGTGAATCCGGACCTGTTTTTAAAATAAAACCAGTCTGACTAATCAGTGGAGGACATGACGAGAAGAAACTTTAATTACTCAGTGAAACTGCCAATGTCTTCATCTCCGGCCTAGGCTCGAGTCGTCCCACGGTGTTCCCTCACAACAAGGCGCCGTTATTACATGGCTCTGTGGACTCAGACCTGATCTAGCTCCTCCTACCTAGGCAAAGAGTCAAAGCAAAATTCCCGGGCGTGGAGACGATTTGGTGTGTTTAATGTGCTGTTTCATGTTGTACAGCATGGTGTGGGTTAAGGGTTAAAGGTTAGAGGTTATAGGTTAAAAGTTGGGGTTTAAGGATTGAGGATTAGTGGAAATGGTTAGGGTTTAAGGGTTAGTGTTAGGGGTTAAGTGTTAAATGTTAATGGTTGCAGTCAGGGGTTAAGGGTTAGTGGCTAGGTGTTATGGTTAAGGGTTGGGGTTAAGGGTTGAAGGTTAGGGGTTAGGGGAAAGGTTTAGTGTTTAAGGGTTAGGGATTAGGGGTTAAGTGTTAGGTGTTAAATGTTAATGGTTGGGGTTAGGGGTTAAGGGTTGAAGGTTAGGGGCTAGGGTTCAAGGGTTAGGGATTAGGGGTTAAGGGTTAGTGGCTAGGTGTTATGGGTTAAGGGTTGGGGTTAAGGGTTGAATGTTAGGGGCTAGGGGAAAGAGTTTTTGTTTAAGGGTTAGGGATTGGGGTTAAGGGTTAGTGGCTAGGTGTTATGGGTTAAGGGTTGGGGTTAAGGGTTGAAGGTTAGGGGCTAGTGGAAAGGGTTATTGTTTAAGGGTTAGGCGCTAGGGGTTAAGTGTTAGGGCTTAGATGTTAATTTTTGCGGTTAGGGGTTAAGCCTTAGTGGCTAAGGGTTAAGGGTTAAGGGTTGGGGGTTAGGGGCTATTAAAAGGGGTTATGGTTACACATTAAGAATTAAGCGATAGAGCTTATATGTTAGTCCCCTTAGTTGTTAAAGTTTAATGATAGAGGTTAATGGTTAGTGTCTAGAGATTAGGGGTTAATAGAAAGGGCCTAGGGGTTAGGAGTGAGGGGTTACATATTAAGAGCTAAGTGTTGGGGTTATGGTTTTAGAGTTAGGGGTTAAGGGTTTAATATGAAGGAGCACCTAGAGGACACTTCATCTCACGTAATTCAACATAGTCTTCTACATTACCAGTTCCGTCCTGAATAAACTGATACCGGTTCAATCCCTAGTCCATGCTCAGTGTTTCCTCCAGCATGTGTCTCATTATTCAGTGATGATCCACACTTACTGAATAATTCACGCTGCGTGGTCATGTAGAAGTGTTCACGGCTTCCCAAGTTCATCAATCAGAGATCACCGAGAGAGTGAAGAGCAACGATAAAACAATAACCAGTGTATTTCTCTACTTCAATACAAAGCCAACATGAACCCGACTCTTAATGCAGAATGATCTCAGGATAGAGACGCTTTAAACCATGTCGTGCCTAATGTGCTATCTAATTATTACAAAGATGTTTTTTCCCCACAAATACGTATTAAATGTGCATTAACACCGCACGTATTGTAATCCATATAATGCATTCCACTGTTCAAATTATGAATGAATTACTAGTTATGTTCAATTTATTTTCATGACTTATTTTTAAACCCTAATGCATTTATGTAACCGCATAATAATGTAATATGATTATGCTAATTTTACATTATACGTGTTGAAAGTTTTAGAATTTAAAAAGTTCCCTTCCACCAGAAATAATAAAAATGACACTTATTTCTAAAACATATTTTGCTCGGAATGTCACTTCCTGTTAAATTATATTTATATGAATATTTATTGGAAAGTCACTTTATGTATGAATGGGTAAATGAGAAACATGACATGACATGGACCATGACATGGATCCTAATATTCAAATAAATATATTGTAACAGGTTACAATATATTTATTTGAATATTTAATTAATTTGCCTTTTTGGTCTTTTTCGTCATTTAATGTTCCTGCATATTTCCTTCATTACATTTTAGTCAATATACTACTTCTGTATTTTACACTATAATCTGCAGTGCAATTAGTCAACAAATAAAATGATAAAAATTATACCACAACACACTTAAAGCAACCAGACGACGGTGCAGTAATTTAGAGTTAATTAACATGGCTAATTAAGGATGTGTTCAGTTATTACTATCAAATATACAGAAATTACAGACACATTAGGAGGAAATGAGTGAGTTACAACATTGAGGACATTTTTTTGCCCAAAGTTTAACATGAAAAAAGGAAAACCACATTAGGATCCATGTCATCCACGTGGAGTCTTGTAGAGTCATATGGAGTCATGAAGAGTCACGTGGAGTCACGTGGAGTCATGTACAGTCACGTGGAGTCATGTAGAGTCATGTAGAGACATATGGAGTCATATGGAGTCATGTGGGCCAGGAATCGAACTGCCAAACCTACAATTAGTTAAGTACAGCGACTGGCGATTTGCAGCGATAAAATCGCTGTGTGTGAATTAAAGAAATTATGGTGAGGGTTTTCTGTTAGCATTATGGAAAGAGTCTCCAGTGTCAGAGGCAAAGATGTAACTTTGTAGCTTGAAGTTTTCCGACATCTTCAGGACATATGCAAAGTTTACGCGTCTCTGCAGTTTCTCTGTAAGGAATGTGAGATGAGGCTGGTGAGGGAACTCGCAAGCGAGAAACAAACAGGAACAAGCTTCTTTCAATTAACATTAAATGGAACCAAAATGGATCAAACGTATGATGTGTTGTCTATAAGAAACGAAAAATCATTGCGATCGTTATTAAATTGCTGTGGTGTAAGAGGAGTAAAAAACGCCTCAGGATGTTCTGTTATATTAAAATAATCACATATCGTCCTTTAATTACTAACTGCTCTATCATTTTAGTAGACTTCAGCTCAGGAGCTCAGTAGAGTTCCTTCTCTGTGATTGGCTACGCGTCCTGTTTATACTACCGTACGGGCGAGTTTTCTCATCCGTCCATCTGTCCACAGTGGCGCTCACATGGTGATCTGTTGCGTAAACATTTGGGGATGTGGACACTGTGAGAACATACCAGGTGCGCCCAGTCTTCCAATCTGTACATAACATTAACCGAATCAACACCAACAGTATATTATAGTATTATATATACATATTATATCATATGCCACGAGTGAACCTTCTTCCACGAGTGAACCTTCATTTACACATCTGAACGGCCATGTAATACAAAAATACACTGCGATAACATGAAATTAAAAATGACCTTATATGGACATGGGCGTCTTTTCCACTCTGGACAGCTGGGATTTGCTGCTATTGTCAAGCAACTGTTTGGCTTGAACACAACCTACGTGTGTTCACTGAGAGTAGGATAATTGTTGAGAGGCAAGAATTTGACCAATAGTTGTTGCAATCCTTTTATAATCGACCAATTTGACCAAGCGAGAATGCGGGACTTACAGAGTAGGGTTAAAGCGATGCAAATACGTGCGCACCCATGATGCAGTATTAGACCATAAACACATCAAAATGAAACTAAAGCTGAGTCCCAGACATTTTCTCAGATTTAGATGCTTTTTTCAGGTCCGAAAAAGAGGACGTATCCAGGAAAAAGAGGACGTAAGGTCCCCCTAACCAACACACTTATTTTATTATTATTATTATTATTAGTAGTAGTAGTAGTAGTATTATAACCACTTAAACCAGACCTGTACCTTATATAACACTGTGTATAATGCAAATTAAATTATGCTATGAGAGAACCGAGGTTCGTCTCCATCTACACATTAATGGACAGTATAAATGTTATTCCTCATCCACGGGTGAATCTCTGATAGCTCACCAATCAATACACTGGCTCTCACTTCGGCTGACTCAGCAGGCACCAAGAGCAGCATCCGGGCATCACTTCCTGTCAGACGGTTATCAAAGACGATTTCCTCCAGTAAAGAGTCTGACGAGTGTCAGGATTCAGTCAGGCACTACAATACACCACACTAAAGACTGAACTTACTCCATGACTTAGTCGTTACATGTCCTGCATTATTTCTTTATTTGTTTGTTTGTTTGCTTGTTTGTTACTACGCTTGGGTTCGCCAGTCAATTTCCATCAAAAAAAGCAAAGCGTGTCTGTAAAACTCTCCAAAAGAAATCAAAACTCAGACAAAGGTCTCTACAGCTCATATAAACATTACATGGTGCAAGCCCTTGCCTTTCTCGAACATCATTGATTATTTTCCTCAAACGGCACATCCTCAAGCATTTTATTCCGCTCATGCCACACCAACTTGGGAAACATTACCATTTTTATTAATCCTTTTGTAAGTACATAGCAGGTATAAACAGTCGCTCTCTCGCCCGCCTCTCTTTTTTCCCCTCTACAAAAACGCAGCATGTCGTGTTACTAAGAAACCGCAAAGAAGCGTAACCTCATCTGTCCTGAAGATGTCGGAACAATTCAAAGTTACACCTTTACCTCTGAATTTTACAACGCCGACGCTGGAGACTCCTTCCGTACATGTTACACACACGTCTCCTTACAGAAAACCTCACCGCATCACCGATTGCACACGTTTTTGAAGACGTTTATTATTAGTAGAGCGCCCACCATACAAGTTCCTGAACGAGCTGTTACTATAGAAACGATACTATATTAGAATGAGCGCGTTAATGTAAACTGGCGATCCGATTTGTCAACGCCGAGTTCAACAACCCTGCGGTAGAAATACATTATTATTAGTATTACTATTACACAGAGTCTGAAAGCCTTAATATTACCCTATGTAGTACACTCACACTTACACAAAGTCTATGGAGACAGACTGGGCAGTCACCATCTTCCACTGTCTCCCTGACGGCTCTAAGGGGGTCTAATACTATAATAAACCCTTGTCTAATGCACTCACGGAGCCATTTCAGACTGAGCCAAAAGGTCTGAGATGATTTCAGCCCTCACAAGACCTCGACGATCATAATGCATAATAGCACACTACAATCCAGTGTCATAATGTGCACATTAATCACGTTAAACCCCACCCACAAGCAGTATGACGTGCGCAGTGAGTAAACATGAATATTAACGCAATGCCAAAAATACCGCAATGACATACAACCCGAGGCAAATGTCCACGCGGAGCTGTCTTCATGCTGCACTGCATCCCACAATGCAATGTGCCCGTTTAAGATAAAAACCGCAGCGAAGAAGAGCGACAAGAACTCTACGTTTATAAAATCCTGGTTATACTGCAATATGTTTTAATGTAAATGCTTCAAATAACAGAAAAAAGTGCCTTATTTCATTGACTGTCTATGCAAAGGAGCCAGTGCTAATCAACAAGGGTACATGGGCTTCGACTGCACTTAGCCTTAATTTTTATCCAGTAAAATTCACTGAAGTCATAGCAAGTGAAAAGACTTTTATAGTGAATGATGACTCAAGTGAAAATGTATATAACACGCAGGAAGTGGAAAAGAAGTGAGTTTGCACTTACCATGTTGACTTCGGACACCATGTCTATGCTCGCCACGTCGATGGTCATCCCAACTGACACTGGCGCTCCTTCACACATGCAGAACAAATAAATAAATAAATACATACACACATAAATAAAACTCGACTGCACAAATTATTTTCCAAAAAATCACCCAAATACAGGTTCGGTATCAAACGTGTGGAACAAACACCTACAGTGCCTGGACCCCTAGGGGTTTTTTGTTTGAACAGTTTCTGGTTCTGTGCTACATTAAATTGTTGCCTTCCAAAGAGAGATCCAAATAGAACAATTAAATAACACAAGAACCACACACTATCCAAGAAATGCAAGACATACAAAGAACCCTTCAGAAACCTATCGATGTACAGCAAGGGGTTTACACTCCAGTGTTTGGCCCCATAAAGGTTGTTTGGTTTAGGCTTTAAAGGTTCTGTGTCATGCTCTGTTTCATGTTCTCCGTCCTTTCAAAGAATAGAACCATTAGAAGAAGACAAGAATGTCAAACTGCCCAAAGAACCCTTGAGGAACCTAAGAGTGTATAGACTACAGTGCTTGGACCCCTAACCATTTTTTTCCGGTTTAACCTTCTTTCTTAAACACTACAACACCATATTTCCCTTTCCAGGATTAAACCCATTTTAGAAGATAAGAAACAAACTATCCAAAGAACCTTTGAGGAACCTATGAGTGTATAGCAGGAGTATACATTCTAGTGTTTGGCCCACCGAATGGTTCTTTGTTGTAACTATTAAAGGTTCTACGCTGAACCCTACAATAAAGCGTTTCTCTGTCTAAGAGTAAAAATGTTTGAAGAAATTAAGGATCCTAAACGATCCAAAGAACCTTTGAGGAACCTACGCATCTATAACTGGCATCTACAATTCAGTGCTTGGACCCCTTATGTTTCTACGGTTAAATCCATAAATGTTCTACATTGAACCCTACAACAATCTAGTTTCCTGTCTAAGAGTAGAACCATTTGAATCTGCTAAGAACCCAAAACTATCCAATGAACCCTTGATCCTAAAGAACCATCCATCCATCCATCCATCTTCTACCGCTTATTCCTTCTTCAGGGTCGCGGGGAACCTGGAGCTTATCCCAGGAAGCATCTGGCACAAAGCTGGGTACACCCTGGACAGGGTGCCAGTCCATCACAGGGCACAAGCACATACACACTCACACACACCCATTCATACAGTACGGACAATTTAGACACGCCAATCAGCCTACCACGTATGTCTTTGGACTGAGGGAGGAAACCGGAGTACCCAGAAGAAACCCCCACAGCATGGGAAAAATGTGCAAACTCCGCACACACCTGGCCCCGGCCCCTGGAGGTGTGAACCCTGGACCCTGGAGGTGTGAGGCGAACATGCTAACCTCTATGCCACCATGCGCCCCCTAAAGAACCTAATCACGTATAAGATCCGTCCAACAACATGGTATTGTAAGATGTATGAAAGGATGGGAAGGTTCTAATAAAGCTGAAATAAGACATCACTATCATCACAGCCGCACTGTTCTTTATATCCTGGAAAGAATCATCATCATAGATGGTACGTCAGGCCATTAAATCAATCTTGACGTGAAAACGAAGAGTACGTTAGTTCTGGTTCTGGTTCTGATGTCGCTATGCTGTTGCAATATACTACAGTGCCCCTGCGGTTTACGTTGGTATTGCACCATGTGAAAGGATAGCGTTAATTTACAAGGATACGCACAAGCGATGCCACAGAGTACTGCAAGATACATGCAGCAGCCATCTTGCACAGCCGTACATATACTTAGGTAGAGGTATAGGGTTAGGGGCGGAGTTTGTACCTGATTAATGACATCATTCAAGCCAAACAGAATGAACGTGAATCATACAGCATCTTCGTATCAGTTCATCCTGTACATATCGCTCATGATGTCACGTCGGTCCAGACTTACATCCTGAATCAGTGTAATGAATATTTCATGATGAATAATAAGAAGCGTTTTTGAGCGTTAATCAAGCCCTTATTTGTTTATCAGGGCTTATATAAGCAGTGTAGGTGTTGAAGTTTGAAAAGGTCTCAAACCGTACCTTGCCTTTACGTTAAAAAAAGAGAAAAAAAGAAAAGGGTGTATGTTGTGCACCTTTAAGCTTTACACATTGATTCTGTACGCATATTAAAGGTGCAAAAGATACCGAGACCACAAGCAAAGGTAGAACCAAACACGCTTTTCTCTCAATAATGCGCGTAAAACACTTTACAACTGAGCCGAACTCTAATTTACCTCCAAAGTCCGGTCGGAGACGGATGTCATATCCCTTCAGCAGCTTGTCCACTGTCTCTTTCACGAAGGACATGTTACCTGGTTCATTGGCGCTGTGGAAATAAAGGGTACTTGTGACTGGAGTGGTAATTTTAGTGTTTTGTTGACCTAGAAAGGTGCATTGTAGGTGTACCATTAAAATCTAAAAGGTCAATACAGTCCAACATTTCCAGCTGAAAGGCGCAAATTAAAGGTAGACATTATAATAATAATAATAATAATAATAATAATAATAATAATAATAATTATTATTATTATTATTATTATTATTATTAT
>JAOUWY010000030.1:1524166-1535181 GCA_025728095.1 Prietella phreatophila
GGAATATTGAAATGTACAGATTATTGTAGTGTATGGAATATTGAAGTGTATGGAATATTGAAGTGTACAGATTATTGAAGTGTATGGAATAGTGAAGTGTATGGAATAGTGAAGTGTATGGATTATTGAAGTGTATGGAATATTGAAGTGTATGGAGCATTGTAGAGTATGGAATATTGAAGTGTATGCAATATTGAAGTGTACAGATTATTGAAGTGTATGGAATATTGGAGTGTATGGAATATTGAAGTGTATGGATTATTGAAGTGTATGGAATATTGGAGTGTACGGAATATTGGAATGTACACAGATTATTCAAGTGTAGAGATTATTGAAGTGTATGGAATATTGAAGTGCACAGATTATTGAAGTGTATGGGATATTGAAGTGTACGGAATATTGAAGTGTACAGATTACTGTAGTGTACTGAATACTGTAGGGTCCGGAATATTGTAGTGTACGGAATATTGTAGTGCATGGAATATTGAAGTGTACTGATTATAGTGTATGGAATATTTTAGTGTACGGAATGTTGAAATGTACGGATTATTGAATTGTATGGAATATTGAAGTGTACGGAATATTGAATTGTACGGAATGTTGAAGTTTATGGAATATTGAAGTGTACATATTATTGAAGTGTATGGAATATTGAATTGTATGGATTATTGAAGTGTATGGAATATTGAAGTGTACTGAATAGTGAAGTGTATGGAATATTTAAGTGTATGGAATGTTCAAGTGTACAGAATATTGAAGTGTACAGATTATTAAAGTGTACGGAATAGTGAAGTGTTTGGATTATTGAAGTGTACAGAATATTCAAGTTTATGGAATATTGAAGTGTATGGAATTTTGAAGTGTATGGATTATTGAAGTGTATGGAGTACAGATTATTGACTTCAATTCAATTCAGTTTTATTTGCATAGCACTTTGAACAATTTTCACACAGCAGCTTTTCAGAAATATATCAATTCAGGATATACATTTGTTAATTCATGTTTTCATCCCTAAAGAGCAAGCCAGAGATGACGTGGCGAGGAAAAACTCCCTGAGGAATAAACCTTGAGAGGAACCAGACCTCAAACAGGAACCCGTCCTCATCTGGGTGACGCACAATTATAAATAAATCTCTTCTATAACTGTGTACCACATGGTCAGAAAGTGCAGTTGTGTAAACAGGACATTCTTTACAGTTTTCACAATGAAGTCTATTTTGTTGACGTGATCAGATGTTCACTGATGGAGACTTGAGCGCAGAACTGTTCATGGCAATTGCAGTCCTAAAGCTGTCATGTTGATTGCGGTCCAAAGCCATCTTCATGGTTTTTACATGGTTCCATGATCAGAAATTTCATTGTTCTTCACGCTGTTCATGTGGCGCCATCCTCAGCAACAGCGAGTGGTTTCCAAGTGATGAGAACCCCAAGAAGAAGTAGGGCATTTCACTGTAGACCAATTTCCCTTCTCTTCAAAAGTCAAAAACCACCAGTGCCATTTTTGGCCAATTTAGATTTTTTCCTTTCCACGCACTGGTCTGAATCCAGATGTGTGTAATTTCAGTATCGCCTCGTCTGTGAGCAGAGCTTTATTCTCATTTACAGTGCTAACAGTCTGAGGCAGAATTGTGGATTGACCTTTCCATTTATTGCACGTCCTATAGTTTCCCCTTTAAACACACATCATCACCATCTGGCCTTTATTGTGTTTCAGTTTTTCCAGATGTAATACTCCAGCTAATGATAATGATGTCACTGCACATGTTTTCCTCTCCGACATGCTGGTTGGGCCCGAGGTGATGTTCTGTTTTTCATGATCTCCCGTCAGATTTCAGCACAAAAGGTCACAGCTATGGCCCGAGAGTGGTCCTGCTAAATGAGTGCGCTATTGAAATGAGGTGGGAAGATCCGGAAAAGGTCAAATGACTGTCAGAGGTCTTAGAATACAGGGCAGATATGTGACACCAGTCATTAATCACCACCATGGACGAGATATACCTGTTAGCGCTAAATAATGGCTCTTTAGCACTTTTCAACAATGAAACTGGACATTTCACAAAGAGACTCGTCTCTGAGAAGGTCGTACGATAACATCGTCCTATTATTAGACAGTAAAGATGGCGCTGATGCTTCTGTTCCATTAATCCAGTTCACGGTCAGTGAGTTAAAAGGAGTCTTAAGAAGTCTTATGTCACATCTTTGTGGAGGCTCAAGGGGGATTTTAGTGAAATGGGATGAAATGGACAGAGAGAATTAGTCACACTTAAAAGAAAGAGAAGAATAATGAGACCATTAGTTCTTTTACCTCACATTCTGCAAAGAAGCTGTTTTCACCCCCCTGAAACACACACGCACACGCACACACACACACACACACACACACACACACACACACACACACACACACGCATATACATGTACATTTACCCTTGGTAAATATGAGCTGTGAAGGCTGTGAAAAATTGTCTTTATTGTTTAACCTTTTTATCTTTTGTTAAAAAAATAAATTCACAAAAATGCTCTGCTCTCATGGATATCAAACAGTGTCATATAGGTATGCAAGAATTATTGGCACCCTTTTTGTCAATACTTTGTGCTAGCTCCCTCTGCCAAATAACAGCTCTGAGTCTTCTCCTATAACGCCTGATGAGGTTGGAGAATACATGGTGAGGGATCTGAGAGCGTTCGTCCATACAGAATCTCTCCAGATCCTTCACATTTTGAGGTCCACGCTGGTGGACTCTCCTCATCAGTTCACCTCACAGGTGTTCTCTGGGGTCCAGGTCAGGGGACTGGGATGGTCATTGCAGGACCTGGATTTTGTGGTCAGTAAACCATTTGTGTGTTGATTTTGATGTATGATTTGGATCATTGTTCTGCTGGAAGATCCAACCACAGCCCATTTGAAGCTTTATGGCAGAGGCAGTCAGGTTTTCATTTAATATCTGTTGATATTTGATAGAGTCCATGATGCCATGTACCCTAACAAAATGTCCAGGTCCTCTGGCAGAAAAACAGTCCCAAAACATTAAAGATCCACCTCCATATTTAACCGTGGGCATGGTACGTTTCCATATGGCTACCTCTCTGTGTGCATCAAAACCACCTCTGGTGTTTATTACCAAAAAGCTCTATTTTGGTTTCATCTGACCGTAGAACCTGATCCCATCTGAAGTTCCAGTAGTGTCTGGCACACTGAAGACATGAGGTTTTATTTATTTATTTATTTATTTATTTAATGAGAATAGAGGCTTTTTTCTAGCCAGTCGGATAAACCATCTTAGGGAGTTTTTCTTCACCACCGTCTCCACCGTCTCGCTCAATAGGAATATTCACACACTTAAAATCTCTATCCTGTGCTTATATGTTTTTGTAAAGCTGCTTTGAGACGACACCCGTCGTTAAAAGTGCCATACAAATAAAATTGGATAAGATATGGGTGATGTGGTCATATCTTCTGGTTCATCACATGACATCACATGCACAAAATATTAAGGTATTATCTTTACCTCCACCTGTGTTGTTACTTACGTCACTTATAAACTGGAATACACTGTAACACTGCCTCACCACAAGCCATAATTTGGCCTTAACTCCAGGAAATAAAAAACACAGATACTGTAATAACCTTCTTCTTGTACTCTTCTATGTTCCGATGTCAGTGATTCCTACACTGCACAAATATTTTTTAGAAAAAAATAATGTGTGCTTTATAGAGTGTCATTAGTGCAGCAATAAACCTTTTAAAAAGCTCAACAGTAAAATAAATAAATAAATAAATAAAAGCACTGATGTCTGTCACAAAATCTGACCATTTGACACTTTTAACGTCGACATTAGCATAATTTTACAATGCAGGTCATTAAAATGTACTGTACACTGCGTACACAATGATTAGGCAAGTCAGTATTATGATCTGATCATTATGCATATTATCCAACGCCGAACTCTAGCAGGGTATAATTATTTTCAGGTGACGTTTCATTGTTTAATGAGGGAGGGTGTGACTTCAAGTGATTAACCCCCTATATAAGGTGTGCATAATTATTAGGAAAATGAAGGAGATTTAATAAGACTGACTTGGGCATTTTTAACCAAAAAAAAAAAAAAAGAGAGAGTGACTGAAAAGTCAAAAATGGTAAAATGCCCAGAGCATGCAGCACACTGAAGATGAGGCGTGACCACTGAACAGTCAAACATTGTGGTATGACAAAAAAAAAAAAAAAAAACAGAAGAAAAGGCACTACTTGACTGCGAAAGACTTCCGAAGAATTCACCGTGAGATTACCAGGAACCCGTTAGCCTCCAGTGCCACAATAATTCAGAGCTGCAGCCTTCCAGGAGTGTCCAGAAATACAAGGTGCCAAGCACTCAGAAACATGGCTACGGTAAAGAAGGCTGAACTACGACCACCACTGAATAAGACTCACAAGATGAAGTGCCATGCCAGGGCCAAGAAATACCTAAAGACTGATTTCTCAAAGGTTTTATGGACAGATGAAATGAGAAAGTGAGTCTAGATGAAGCAGATGGGATGGGCATAGAGTAGCTGGTCGAGTGAGACACCAGCTAGATGGAGGAGGGGTACTGCTGTGGGCTGGTATCATTAACGACAAACTTTCTGGACCTTTTCGGGTTAAAGATGGACGTAAAATCAACTCTCAAACCTGCTGCCGGTTTGTAGAAGATACTTGCTTCAAACAGTGGTACAAGAAGAATTCAGCAACATTCCACAAGGCCATGATCTTTATGCAGGACAATGCTCAATCACATACACCACAGTTTGACTAGCCAGCAAAGGCATCAAAGATTCAATTCAATTAAATGTTATTTGTGTAGCTCTTTTAACAATGGACATAGCAACTTTACAGAAACATATAAACATAGGATAGAGATGTTAAGTGTATGAATTTATCCCTATTGAGCGGTGACGGTGGTAAGGAAAAACTCCCCAATATAATATGAGGAAGAAACCTTGAGAGGAACCAGACTCAGAAGGGAACCCGTCCTCATCTAGGTAACGACGGATAGTGTGAAAGATGCCAGAATGATAACCTGGTCCTCTTCCTCACTTGACTAAAATCCCATCGAGACCTTCTGGGCCATTCTCAAGCATGAGATTTACAGTAACGGAACAGAATTTGGGAGGCTGCGGTGGTTCCTTCATCTGAAACTGATTGTGAACAGATCAAGAATGGATGGATTCAATGGCTCACGGCAGTTATTGTTTTTTGGGGTTTTTTTTTTGTTATTTGTTAAATGTTATTTATGTTAGTTATTTATTAAATAATACTTTAAGATAGAAAAAATAAACCAGTAAGTGAAAACACGATTATTTGAAATTCAGTCGCCTAATAACTGTGCACGCTGTTCACGTCCTCTGAGAAAGACGAATTTCATGTTTTTATTTGTGAAACATTCTATTTTGATGTGAAATAGACAATTAGGATCAACTAAGATCAGTGTACTTGTCCAGCAAACTGAGAAATACCATTTGCCTAATAATTGTGCACACAGTGTATGTGGCTTAGTGGTTAGCACGTTTGCCTCACACCTCCAGGGTCGGTTCCTGTTGTGGTCCTGTGTGTGTGGAGTTTGCATGTTCTCCCCGTGCTATGGGGGTTTCCTCTGGGTACTCTGTTTTCCTCCCCCAGTCTCAAGACATGCATGGTAGGCTGATTGGCATGTCTAAAGTGTCCGTAGTGTATGAATGGGTGTGTGAGTGTGTATGTGATTGTGCCCTGTGATGGACTGGCACCCTGTCCAGGGAGTACCCTGCCTTGTGCCCGATGCTCCCTGGGATAGGCTCCAGGTTCTCCGTGACCCTGAATAAGTAATAAGCGGTAGAAGATGGATGGATCATCATCATATTTCTGACAAGAAATTCTGTGTTTATTGTTCACTTCTTAAATGGTATTGGATGTACCATTTCGTCGGTTTTCAGCTGTTTCTTGGAATCAACTTTGGGTTTTTTGTTTTTTTTTCTCAGGTTTCACAGCGACACGTTTATAAGTGCTGAACATTTATTAAATAGACGCTGAGCTTCCCATAAACTTTGTTTTCAGTTTGTTTTCTTCTTTTATCTGATTAAACTTATCAGTCTTTGGAGTGGAATGAGAAGAGTCTCAGCGGCCTGCGGGTCAGCCGTAAAGCTGAAGGCCAGGTCTCGAGCCACGTGCATTATTTAGAGTCAGCAGTCCTCAGAGACATGACATGAAAAGCCTCGGGCCTGTTTTTTTTTGTTTTTGTTTTTTTTCCTAACATCACATTTCATAAGTGCATCATCAGACCTGCTGCAAGCGCTTTGCAATAAGCAAAGAGGGCTGGAGAGAGAAAGAGAACAAAAGCTGAGGGTTATGTGATAACGACTCATTAATTCGTCCTGCACTCCTTTTCCTCATTTCTGACGTTAATAAGACCTTCGCTACTGTCAGAGCTGCTGTTATAGAAAATGAATCAACGCCTTCTGACCAATCAGAATCCAGGATTCAACAGCACTGTAGTGTAATGAAATGTCCGTCTCTGTGTGTGTGTGTTCCAGGAGTATCAGATCGACATCATCTTTGCTCAGACGTGGACAGACAGTCGGCTCAGATACAACAGCACCATGAAAATATTAACTTTAAACAGTAACATGGTGGGACTGATTTGGCTCCCGGACACAATCTTCAGAAACTCCAAGAACGCAGACTCGCATTGGATTACAACACCCAATCAGCTGCTCAGGATATGGAACGATGGGAAAATACTTTATACTCTCAGGTACATGAGTCTTTGTCCTGTTACACTGCTTACAGTTTAGCAAAAAGATCACATGAATGATATGCTTTAAAATGAAAACAGTTTAGGGATGGCATGCGTTTTAAAATCCCCCTTTTTGCTAATTCAAAGGGATTATCAAGAATCATCTTCAAATTCTATTAACAATAAATTAAGTGTTAAACCTAGGTAGAGTCACTATCATATGTTAGCTGTGACAGATGTCAGTACAGTCAGTGATGTCAGTGCTGTGACGGATGTCAGTACAAGTGATGTCAGTGCTGTGACAGATGTCAGTACAGTCAGTGATGTCAGTGCTGTGACAGATGTCAATAAGGTCAGTGATGTCAGTGCTGTGACAGATGTAAATAAGGTCAGTGATGTCAGTGCTGTGACAGATGTCAGTAATGGCAGTGCTGTGACAGATGCCAATAAGGTCGATGATGTCAATGCTGTGACAGAAGTCAGTATAGTCAGTGATGTCAGTGCTGTGACAGATGTCAATAAGGTCAGTGATGTCAGTGCTGTGACAGATGTCAGTTAGGGCAGTGCTGTGGCAGACATCAATAAGGTCAGGGATGTCAGTGCTGTGACAGATGTCAGTACAGTCAGTGATGTCAGTGCTGTGACAGATGTCAATGAGGTCAGTGATTTCAGTGCTGTGACATATGTCAGTAAGGGCAGTGCTGTGACAGATGTCAATAGGTCAGTGATTTCAGTGCTGTGACAGATGTCAGTGATGTCAGTGCTGTGACAGATGTAATTAAGGTACGTGATGTCAGTGCTGTGACAGATGTAAATAAGGTCAGTGATGTCAGTGCTGTGACAGATGTCAATAAGGTCAGTGATGTCAGTGCTGTGACAGATGTCAGTAAGGGCAGTGCTGTGACAGATGTCAAGAAGGTCAGTGATGTCAGTGCTGTGACAGATGTCAATAAGATCAGTGATGTCAGTGGTGTGACAGATGTTAGAAGGTCAGTGGTGTCAGTGTTGTCAGACAGCAGAGTTGTCTGTGCTCTTGCTAATATCAGTGCAGTGACAGTTATGTCAGTGTTGTGATTAGTCAGGGTTAGGGGGCAAAAATACTGGAAGCTGATTAGTATTTTCCTGTTGTTGATGTCCGTTTTGACAAATGTCAGTTTTCAGTTTTGTCTGATGTCAGTGTTGTGACTCTTGTCAGTGTACTAAGAGTAATGTCACTGTTATGACAGAGTTCAGTTTTGTATGTGATGATTTGTGCCAGATGTCAGAGATATCAGTGTTGACAGTGCTGTGCCAAAAATAAGCGATGTCCTTTTAAACTCTGTAGCTTTGTATTCTCATGCTGTTTAATATCGGATGGCTTTGAGTTGCTCCAGCCGGTCCGAGAGCCACTAAAGCCTCGAGATTCATGATCTATGGAGGAAGGATCAACAGAACCCTCCATCACGACGGCAGGAACATTTTTGCTGTTAGTCCAGATTCAGACACTCAGGCCTTGGGCCAGTAGGAAATTCAGGGTGAGTGATATTAAGGGCGAAAGCACTGAATCATCCTCCACAGCCCTGTCTGGTCAGAAAATGGTAAATATGAAGCAGTAGGAAGTGGATTCAGTGTCAGACTTGTGCACACGTGTACAGCAGGAAGTGGATTCCGTATTACAGTGGTTACTATAGCGAAATAAATGTTTAAAAGATGAAATATTAGACATTGAAATGCATAATGGCTGATAAAATCATTTCACACAACTGTTATTAGCATGAAATAAAAAAATAAAAATAAAAATAGCTGACAAGGTAAGGAATAAAACACTGTGTGTGGTGCTTTTACAGTAAAATGCCGAGTGACATAGTGGAGTGATGAAGCAGAAATGTCATTATAACCCCACAGTTGATTATTTTCCTATAAGAGCTTGTCCCGTAGTATTTTATTCACTTTTCTACCACAACAATAGCGCATGTGAATGTCCTTCTTATACACCCTGCGAAACGTGCGAAAGTGATAAATTGGTTTACGTTTTCATAAATTGAACACCTCGTAACACCTAGTATCCTCATTCCTAAGCTCAGACCTGGACACAGTCCTGCCTGCTCTGCCAGGACCGAACATCTCCATGCCTGCAAAATGCCACCAGTTTTATTCACAGTTCAGCAAAGCACAACGACTGCAATTAGTATGGAGAGTGACATTTTATTGCCCCTTTCACCCGCGGTGCTCTTTCATAACAAACCAAATATCACTGGCGCAAATCTGAATATTGATAGTCGACAGGGCTCCATATGGGATCCTGGATCTAGCCTTTGTCCCAGATCCGCCTCGCTCACGGCGTTCGCCTCTAAACCAGAGCTCCGCCTGTCTTTCCACCAAAGAAATTCTTCAGGTGGCGCAGGAGAAATCTCTGCTCGCTCCAAATAGCGTGTCTATACCGCCTGCGCTGAATAGGCCTCAGCACAGCGAGGCCGGCTGCGCGAGAGACGAATTAACCGAGTTGCAATCTTCCCGAAATACATTCTGCACCTGCAGAGCGCGGCTTGAAATGTGATTGTCTGTGTTTTCACACGGCTCTGACGCCGCAGTCTTAACAAAAACCCACTAACGCTGTCTGGCGTGTCATGTGTGCCGGTTTCCTGCTTTGTCTGCCGGAAGGTTTCGGTGCTGGCTTTCCGAGAAATTTTTCACGCTTTTGTTAAACAGTGTTACTTCCCAGCTTCCTCCCAGAGCACCCCAAAAAGCATCCAAATGACGATTTAGCTCTGCTTGGAGCCAACAAAGAAATCTACAGCCCCCCTTGGTAAAGCTGATCTCTCCACTAGCACACAAAAGCAGCACCACAGGCAGTCTCGCTACAGTACTACTGCTGCATGTTTAGCGTCTGCAAATTTCTTACATAAGAGACTAACACCTTCTGAGTTCTCTGTAACGTGACAAGCTTTGTTTATTTTCTTTTTCATTAAGTTTAAGGGAGCGAGAGAGAGAGAGAGCGAGAGAGAAAAGAAATGCTGGTGAGGGAATGAAAGTGAGAGCTTGTTTCGTAGACAATATTTTGCACACTACTGAATGATTGATTGATTGATTGATTGATTGATTTAACCAGGGACAATCCACATTAATAATACAAAAGAAATATACAATGTGCCAGATTTAGCCAAACTGGATCATTTTCATCTGTTGTCCCTAGGCAGGTGGATGTTATAATAACCAAATAGAAAGCAAACCAAAGAAAGAAATTGTCCTTAAACAAATACAAAAACTTTCACACCAGAATCTCTACAAATGCTCACAGTTTGATTTTGACTTTCTCGAGAAGTCACACCGACCGGTTATATGTTTTGTTTCTTTTAGTTCTGTTAGAAGTCTATTCCATTCATGGCTTCCGCTAATAACAAATGAGAAGTGGCCGAAGGTATTTCTTCTCATATTGGTATGTTACAATCTCCCCCTTATACCCGCTCTTATATACCCTCCTGTCATTTGATATTTATATATTTAGATATAAAACTGGTGGAGCAAAACCATTTAAAATCTTAAAAAGAAGTACTTAATCAAATTTAATCCAATGTTCCCAGCTCAATACGATGAAAACTATTTGGCTTTCTATCTAAAACCTTAACGGCTTGCTTATAAACAGTCTCAGCTGGTTTTAAAAAAGACTTACAGGTCTGTGTCTATGTCATCATACAGTATGTGATATGTGAAACAACCATGGAATTCATAAATAATACTGGGACAATTCATAAATACTGGGACAGAAATACTGGGACAATTCATAAATACTGGGACACTTCATAAATACTGGGACAGAAATACTGGGAAAATTCATAAATACTGGGACAGAAATACTGGGACATGAATACTGGGACAATTCATAAATAATATTGGCACAATTCATAAATACTGGGAAATAAATACTGGGACAATTCATAAATACTGGGACATGAATACTGGGACAATTCATAAATAATACTGGGACAATTCATAAATACTGGGACAAAAATACATAAATACTGGGACAAAAATACATAAATACTGGGACAATTCGTAAATACTGGGACAATTCATAAATACTGGGACATAAATACTGGGACAATTCATAAATAATACTGGGACAATTCATAAATACTGGGACAATTCATAAATAATGCTGGGACAATTCATAAATACTGAGACAAGAATACTGGGACAATTCATAAATAATACTGAGACAATTCATAAATACTGGGACATAAATACTGGGACAATTCATAAATAATACTGGGACAATTCATAAATACTGGGAC
>JAOUWY010000030.1:1610486-1625165 GCA_025728095.1 Prietella phreatophila
TTTCTGTTACATGTTTCTCCTACACATGGTTCTGGGTTTTTGGGGGGTCTTTCTGTTACATGGTTCTCCTACACATCATTCTGGGTTTTTGGGGGTCTTTCTGTTACATGGTTCTCCTATACATGGTTCTGAGTTTTTAGGTCCTTTCCGTTACATGGTTCTCCTAAACAAGGTTCTGGGTTTTTGGTTGCCTTTACATGGTTCTGAGTCTCGGGAGTTGTTTTATTTTATTTTTTTATATAAACATGGTTCCGGGGTCTTTTATGACACTTGGTTCTGGATGAATGTGTGTGAGAGTGAACTCAACTCTTTATTTTGCTCTGTTGTTCTTTTCCCACTTTTCAGCATTCTTAGTCTTTCTTTTTAACATACACATGCACACAAACACATAATTCACGTTGTGCTGGTGTGTCTCTCTCTCTCTCTCTCTCTCTCTTATCCTCACCTCATCTCATTGAAACAGAAAACATTCATTAAGAGAATTCCCCACAGGTGTGCATTCCTTACCACTCGCCTCCATTTACAAACCGCAGCTTGTCCACGCCCCCTCACATATACCCCTGCTGCCACTCAGGCCGGGAAGCCATCCAGCCTGCCGTTGACGGAGTGGAAAGGCCAATTTTCTCACGAGACACTAGAGTCTAGGAGATCTGCCAATATTTCTTCGTTAAATCCAGTGTCGAATAAAAACGAGCCGCGCCTAACCGATTGAACAGTTCGTCAATGTGAAGCTTTGGGTACGCATCAAATTTAGAAACTGCGTCGACTTTTCTAAAGTCCACACAGAACCGAACTGTCCCGAGAACTAAAATCACCAGGTTGCTCCAGTCACTGCGGGACTCCTCAATCACCCTCATGTACCGTACAGCATCGAGTTCATCCCAAACTTCATTTTTTGTGTTCGGGTAGCCAATAGGGATGGCTGCGCACCACCAGCCCTGGGGTTGTCTCAATGTGGTGTTTTGTGAGAGCAGTGCGACTGGGGAGAGGCGAGAACACAGAAAACTCCACCTGTAATTTACAGACGTCTGTGATTTAGAGTGGAGAGAGGTGGTCTCCATACAGAACCGGGGGGATTGGAGTGCTGATTTTAGATTGACCTCCGGTCCTAGGCTGTCGCCAAAACCATGGGAACCATCTCCCTCCATGGTTTTAGGAAGTTAAGATGGTAAACCTGTCATGCCCCTTACTTCATCCATTCAACTTACTTCATAGTCGACACCCTCGACATACCGTGTAACCTCAAAGGGCCCTTGCCACTTGGTGAGTGATTTAGAGCTCGACGTGTGTGACAAAACAAGCACTTTATCTCCCACAGTGAACTCTTGTAGCCGAGCAACCCTGCTATACAGCCGGAACTGACGTTCTTGCCCCTGTAGAAAATTCTTCAGTGTTATGTGGCTTAGGGTCAAGACAGCAATGAATTTCACTGAAATTTTTACTGTTTGAACGTCCCTCCACCAAATTTTCCCAACTGATGTTGAGCTTGCGAGGCTTGTGTCCGTACAATAATTCGAAGGAGGCTTGCCGCTTCTGGGTATCATGTTGCGTAGTCCTCTAAAACGAACACAAAGCGATGCCCTCGTGCAGATCAACCTAATGGCCTGATGAGGTTCATATCAATCCTTTCAAAGGCGACCTCCATTAATGGGAGTGGGCGCAACGGTGCTCGTCCACGCCTCCACCTCTGGGCTCTAGAAAACAGCTTCTGGGTCTTTTCTAACACTCGCAAACATAACTCCACTCTCGTGAATACGTTTTCTTTACAGCAGGACACATTGAGCCGAAATAACAGCAATGTTTTTGTGATTAATCTGACCACTCAAAACAGTGAGTTAAAAAGCATGACAAAGATAGATTACATCCCACACACTTTACGCTATTTAATATCTGGGGCCTTCATTAAGTCGTGCAACTGCTGAAGCATGATATCAAAAAATAATAAAATAAAATGACACACTGTGTGTGGAATGTGGAACCATTTTGTTCACTTGACCCAGTGATTAATGTGATCATTACAGCTAGGACTATTCGTGCAGCAAAATACAGAAATATATCATATTTATTTCAACACTCACTATCTTCCCATCCATACATCGTGATAGTACAGCTTTTCGTATTTATTTTAAAATCGTCTCTTGTACTTATGTGGCATCGTATTACATTTCAAAAATGAAGAAATACTCTAGAAGTCTAAAAAAAGAAAAATCCAGCAACCTTACAGGCGATGTCAATAACCTGGACAAGGAGAAAAAAGAAAATCCACGTAAGCAGCTGCGTAACCCGACTCTGAAGACCTGGAACTTTCCCTACTGATGTAGCTTTTAGAGTGAAGTTGCGCGACTTGAACAATAATTTCTAACTGATCCGATCATTCCTAAAACAGGAAATACACAAGAACTTGAACTGGATGTTGCAAAACTAGATATCATTCGATTTTTCAGAACATTATGGAGTTTATGAATTATATAGCACTGTTTAATTTGTGCACATTATTCTCAATGAAATGCTTTGATCTTGAATTCTCACCTGGTGTAAACACACACACACACACACACACACACACACACACACACACAGAGCTAAAGCTTTCAGGTAAATCCCACACTGGATCTGTGTACAGTTTATTCATGCTTATTAATGAGCTGGGTATGCATTATGTGCTCACTCTTTTGGAGAACACGCCTTTGGAGCCTTTTGAGAGGTCAACGTTCAAAGAACAAACACGTTTGATGTTGAGGGGACTTAAGAATGAGTGGATAATTAAAACTACACCTTTTAAGGTTTTGTGATCGCATGCAGAACATCTGACGTGTGTGTGTGTGTGTGTGTGTGTGTGAGAGATTTATGAATTAAACATGTTTGTGTGTTGACATGATGTAATATCTGAGAGCGAGCTCATGTTGTTCGCAATCTCCTAAAATGGTGTTGATTTTTATCTTTGACTCCAGACCGTATTGTTAAATAAAACTCTCTCTTTTATTTCACTACTGTGATTTATTATTTAAGCCTAAATACCTTGTAGTACATAGTCTCTCCGAGGGTTGTCCCGCTGTGAGAATACTTAGCAGAAACCTACAACAATGTACAACCCTGTTATGGAAGCTAAGAATCCATAATTATCAAATGAACCCTTGAAGAATCCTTAAAGAAAAGATTTCTAAATGTTAAACTTCTGCTAGGTTTGATGTATTAAGGAGAAAATAATGAGCAATGATTTGGTGAATAATCTGTTAGCCAGTTCATGAATACACTCTTAGAAAAGAAAGGTTCCTGAAGATTCATTGGGTCTACTTGGAACTGTTTCTGACAGGAATACACTTGAAGCGTGAAGGATTGTTCCGGAGGGACAACCAATGCGGCAGATCAAATATGAGTGGGAGCCATTTTGTTAAATGAAACCAAATTTGGTGGGTCTAGAATTTATTGAAAAACCCCTGTCTCAGGCACTTCGAGTCAAGGGCGACCTCGGAGGTGTGAACTACACGCAGGTGAGTTTAATAATCCGAATGCGGAGCCCAGATAATCCACTTAAGCAGGTGTGCAACCTGACTCTGAATACGAGGAATTTTCCCCATGAAAATATTGACATTTTAGTTGCTGATTCTGAGTACAACACATTGTGAACAACAATTTCTCTTACTCCATAATGTCGCAGCTTTGGAATATCACTGCTCTTGGAATTGGAAAAATGTAGTTTAAAATTGTAAATGCAAGAAGAAGAAGAAGAAGAAGAAGAAGAAGAAGAAAATTATGATGATGAAGAAGAAGAAAACTATAAAAAAGAAGAAAATGATGAAATACAAGAAGAAGAAATAGAAGAAGAAAATGAAAAAGTAGAAGAAAAGAAGACGACGACGAAGAAATGAGGGAAAAGAATAAGAGAATAAAGTAGAAGAAAATGAAGAGGAAGAACAAAACATGGAAGAGGAAGTAGAAGAAAATGAAGCAGAAGAAAAAGTAGAAGAAGAAGAGGAGGAAGAAGAAATGAAGAGGAAGAATAAAAATAAGAACTGAAGAAGAAGGAAAAGAAGAAAAGAGGAAGAAAATGAAGAGGAGAATAAGGAAGAAGAAGAAAAGGAGAAATAAAGAATAAAAAGAAATGAAGAAGAAGAAGAAGAGGAAGAACCATAAAGTTTCTACAGAAAACCATCCAACAAAGTGAATTTGATAAACGTTCAGATGGAACCCATTTTTGGAAGCTAACAATCCGTAATTTTCCAAAGATCCCTTGAAAACCCCTTTTCTGTGTAAAACCTGCATCCGTGTGAGGTACGAGCTCCAAACTAGTGGTCATTATTACCTGTCAGGCATCTGTGTGTGTTGGTTTTGTGTTGCTGCTTGCTGTAGATTTTATTCACGTTTTAACGTAGAAAGTTCTTGCACTTTTAATTTTGCAACATCAACGAGGCTCCAACTGCAGTAAACAGTAAATACTGCACAGCATCCACGCTTCCTGCCTCGTAGGACACGGGAGGACGTTACCTATGACAGGATTTATAGATTTAATCGAGCAGTATTAGAGTCGAAACAGGAACGCGTGGTGAGGCTAAAGGGAACATGGAAGGAAAGCGTCTAAAATGAGATCATAATAAAATTTAAAATCATTTGGTAAAGGGTGCTTCGGTAGAAATGGCAGGACTATACAGCAGAACAAGTACAGGCACCCGTTTAATGATATATTTATGATATCATCGTGAGCCACATCTGGTGAGAGATCGCACTGAATTTTACTGACAGGAGCTTTAACAGGAATTTCAATGGTATGAATTAATATAGTATTATATCTGACACACGGACACGCTCACCACCTGATCTTCCGACTGTGTGAGAGACTGATACCAAAGCCACAAATCTGTATTTGAGGATAACGTAAACCATACATTTACGATTTGATCGATTACATCATTTTGGACACCCTTTCTGAGATATCGAGGTGTAAGACTATGCCACAATCTGTACCAGTACTTGGATTGAAATGTAAAAGTGGGCGTGGCCTAAACCAGAAGTCCCTGAAAACACCGGTAAAATCTCCAATCCCTAATCCCTCTCTTAGATAGTTCCTCTCAGCACTTATTTATGATAATTATTCAGAGGCGGGGCTTCATTAAGATGAATTTATGATGTCAGGAGTACATCTGATATGCAAATTATATGCAAAAATTATTATTTTTTTATTTGAAAAAAGAGGAGGACAAGGTGGTATCCAAAAACGTTAAGCCCCGCAGCATAAGTGCTAAACTGGACAGCTAGCCAACACTGATGATAAATGAAATCAAGTGAAATATATTCAAGATTGTATTGATTTATTTTGAATTAGACAGGCTTGGCTGCTCTTACATGAAACGAAATCCAATTCGTACATTTCAAATCCGGTGACAAATCCAAGCTAGCCTGCTAGCGTTTAGCTAACCAGCTAACTTTTTTGGGACACCCAGATGGCATGAGTGTGTTTCTAATTTGCAAATTATAGATTGTTGCATTTGTTTAAAATAACAAAATTCAACGTGTACCAATGATCTCTTTACCATTTTATGTATCATGTTTATTGCATTATCCAACTTCGGAACTCACCCATAATCTCGCTGGACTCTTTGTTGTAGAGTTTCTTATTCCAGTAGAGAATCCTCATAAAGGGAAAGGAGGTCAGCAGCACCAGGCAGATGCCCAGGAACATGTAGCCTGTAAATGCAGCAAAATCCAGTCCCTGAAGAAAAGGAGAAGATGGCAGGAATGACACAATGAGTATAAATGTAAGAAAACCCATCTTGTGTAAAATAAATAAAGTTTTTTAAATTATATTCATGCAAGCCAGACGTTGAACGCTGAACGTTCACAGGAAGCATTGACCAACCATAAACAAGAATATCTTGTTTACCCTCCACTACCTGCTTCAAACATCCATCCATCCATCTTCTATACCGCTTATCCTTTTCAGGGTCACAGGGAACCTGGAGTCTATCCCAGGGAGCATCGGGCACAAGGCAGGGCACACAGAAGCGGACCCTGGACACGGTGCCAGTCCATCACAGGGCACAATCACATACAAACTCACCTACCCATTCATATACTACAGACACTTTAGACATGCCAATCAGCCTACCGTGCATGTCTTTGGACTGGGGGAGGAAACCGGAGTACCCAGAGGAAACCCCCGCAGCACGAGAACATGCAAACTCCACACACACAGGACCATCGTGGGAATCGAAGCCCCGACCCTGGAGGTGTTAATCTGAATCTTCATGCCAGAAAAGTGTACAAAACATAACAAGCTACAGACTAGTTTCTCTACAGTGAAACGGAGGCATTGTCTCTGTCATGGATAACATATTTATCTTGAATTCCGCATCACGGGGCTGGCATAACCGTGTCATAAGCTGTCATTACAGTATATGTCAAGTTTCATAGCTGTGTTACGTTACCATTAACTGATGCCATGACAGTTTACGTCAAGTGTTGCCAAGTTGGGATACTACTCTTTAGTCAGGATATGATTCATGACAGATCATATAATACATACTGTACATAAGTTATTTTAAATCACCGCAATGAAAAACATTCTCCTTTCTGATTGGCTGATCCCTCTGACATAGCCTTGAAGGGTTTTCTGAGTTCTCTCAGAGGGGCAAAACTGAAGAAGCCTTAAGGATTACAGATTTAAGTAAAAATAATAATAAACATATTCAGTTGTAAATCAATACGCCATGTCATGCGAAGCCCTTTAGAAAGCCTCTCTATAGACTTTGCAATAAGATATAATAAAAGAACATATTATTATATGCAGCCACACTGTATTTCCATCAAGTTTATGACAGTTGTGAAATCCTACAACACAGAGTGCAAAAAATGAGCAAAAGAGTTTATAAAAACGCCGACAGGGATTCAGGAACAGCATCACAGTCATGATAAGCGTAATGATTCATGAACATGGATCCGTGAAGATTTTACATAAGACGCCATTCGTGCTATTCTTCTTCGTCAATCACCTGCGACGTTCACTAACTGCATGCTGATGATTTTTTTTGTACTTGAGATCTCATCTCAGTTGTGGCTCCACCAATCTAATTCCCACCTACTTGGACATGATTGCAGAAATACCCAATTTGTTTCTTTGTGAGAAATGATCAATAGTAGATGCATAATGAATGATGTTGCTCTGTGAAGATTTTGGATCCTATTCCAGATATAGGACAGAGGTAGCTCTTGCGTTAAGGCGTTGGTCTATTGATCAGAAAGTCGTGAGTTTAAGCCCCAGCATTGCCAAGCTGCCACTATTGGGCCCTTGGGCAAGGCCCTTAACCCTCAATTGCTCAGGTATATGTATGAATGAGATAAATGTAAGTAACTCTGGATAATGGCATCTACCAAATATCATTAATGTAAGTATAATCCACCAATTCCTGACAAAGGTGGGGTTTTTAATGCATTTAACAATGTAGGGGGTGCAAACGTTTGCACTTACCTGATTAAAAAAAAGTGATATCCCTGTCTTAATTTTGTCTGATAAACATAAATAATGAAGAGGATCGAATCAGAAAATCAAGGAATTTGTTTAAAACACTGTACGACGCATTACGTCCGCATGGATTGCACAGCGGTAATAAACGTCTCAGGTCAGAATCGATGCGGTGAGGCTTTTAATGATTTTCGAATGATTCGTTTTGTTTATTTCCCACCCTGTGCCTCCCGTGTGGCCGCGTCCCTGCAGTTAAACCGTAGAGCAGAACAAACACAACAGCTAGTGAGCTAGTATTTCCAGCACAAACACGCATAGACGCATAACGGCTTCTGTCTCAGAGCATTTCTTCATAATGGAACTTCTATTTAAATGTGATAAAGCTTTCATTTTCAGTTCCATCAAGACAGTTTATCACCCGATTCCCATCTGGATGCCACCAAATGAACCTGACAGAAACACCCATTGCGGTACTGAAGATATTTTACACTCTGATAAGCACACTGATTTAACACGAGCTGAAACTTCAATATAAAATAATAAATAATATTTTTTTTAAAAAGCAGCGAGCAGAAAACCCAGGACTTATATGGTTCTGCTCGAGAATTAATGTAGAAGATAAGAAGAGGTGACGGAGGGGCAAAACAGATAGCAAAACAAGATAGTGAATAGAGCAAATCAGTCTATAGATAAGACTTAAGAGACAATGCAGTGTTGTAAGTCCTTGACAGAAGCAAAGTTCTTTGCAGAAAGAGGTTGCATTGTGCATCACTGAGCGTCGAGAAGAACCTGGAACGTTGAAGGAGAGAGAGAGAATGTGGAAAACTGGTGTACAGTGACCTCTACAGGAGGCGTGGAGAGAAGAAGAGTGGCAATCACGTTACACTACATCACTGGATCTCATCAAAGACAGGCTGTGAGAGATCACAATAAACTCTAAAGGCCATGTTATAGAACAGACTGTGTGATAGTGTGTGTGAGTGTGTGTGTGTGTGTGTGTGTGTGTTTGCATTCTCCATGTCAGATCATAATGATGAAGATCCTCTAACGGTAGACCTGCGTTGAAAGGAAACAACTATGTTCTGTTTACGTCATCTAACCTAAGCTAACCTGACAGGATTTCTGAAAGGATTTCTAACAGTAAACCAGATTCTTCATCGATTGTATTACTCATGGTTCACACAGCAAGCATAACCTAATTCAAAACTCCTAGGACCTAGTCACAAACATTTGATATCTTTACTGCTAATGCTAGCTAGATGGCTAATATAAGGCAGGATATTTATATCACTTAGTCCTTATATAACTCAATCTCTTCATTAAAAATACCGAAATACAGAGCTTCAGCTACTCAAAGTAGTTTTCTGTAAATTTCCTTTATTTTATATATATATTTTATTTTTATTTATTTATTTATTTTTTTGTGTGTGCATGATTAGTGCTAATAGATACGGTTCCTGGTCAACAGCCTTTGCTAATTAGTCAACAAACACAAGTGTGATGAAAACAAATGAAGACATACTGCATAATATTCTGTCATTTATGTTCCAGCCTAGAAAACTCAATGTGAGAAACTGGAAAGAAAACAACAACAACAACAATAAACGCCAGAGACAGAGCAGATTAATGAACATTCAATAAGGACTGATTTTGCAAACACTTTCATTGAGGGCCATATGTACAATAAGGTGACATGGATATATTTATAACATATTATAATGCATTCACAAGGCATTATACACATCTTTATAATTATAATTATGCTAAGGCATCATGTTAAGGATTTATAAAATGCATAATAAAGATAGCTGTAAAGTGTTGTGCATTTTCATGAATAATAATAATGTGTTTACGCCGATCACCTGCTGAATATCGTGCCTCTAGTTCTGAAGCGTCGAGGCATGGACTCCACAAGATCACTGAAGGTGTGCTGTGGGATCTGACACCAAGATAAATCCTTTAAGTCCTGTAAATTGCAAGGTGAGGTCTCCATGGATCAGACTGGTTTGTCCAGAACATCCCGCATACAATATACTTGATTAGCGATCTGGGGAATTTGGAGGCCAAGTCAACAACTTGAACTCTCTGTTATGTTCCTCAAACTGTTCCTAACCAATTTCTGCATTATCCTGCTGAAAGAGACCACTGATATTAGGGGATACCGCTGCCATGTACTTAGTCTGTGTCAGTGTTTAGGTAGATGGGATGTGTCAAAGTAACATCCACATGAACACCAGGACCCGAGGTTTCCCAGTAGAACATCGCACTGCCTCCACCAGCTCGCCTTCTTCTCATAGTGCATCCTCATAGATGGCATCCATGGTGCCATCTTTTCCCCAGGTAAGTGCCACACACACACACACACACACACACACCCTGCAGTCCACTTAATGTAAAAGAAACGTGATTCATCAGACCAGGCTACCACCTTCTATTGCTCCATGGTCTAGTCCTGATGCTCATAGCCTCATTGTAGGAGATTTCGGTGGTGGACAGGGGGTCAGCATGGGCGCTGCAGCTATGTAGCAAGTTCTGTGTGTGTTCTGACTCCTTTCTATCAGAACTTTTTCAGCAGTTTGTGCTGCAGTAGCTCTTCTGTGGGATCAGAGCCTTGGGAGTCCATGACCCTGTCTCCGGTTCACTGGTTGTCCTTCCTTGGACCACTTTTGGTAGGTACTAACCCCTGCATACCGGGAACACCCTACAAGTGATTTGAATGGGTGAATGAGACACAATGTAAAGCACTTTGGATAAAAGCGCTATATAAGTACACATTTACAAGACCTGTCGTTTTGGAGACCCTCTGACCCAGACGTCGAGACATCACAAACTGCCCCCTTTCAAAGTCACTCAGATCCTTACTCTTGCCCATTTTTCCTGCTTCCAACACGTCAACTTCAAGAACCGACTGTTCGCCTGCTGCCTAATAAATATATCCCTCCCTTTGTCAGCTGGCGCTGTAACAAGATCATCAGTGTCATTCACTTCAACCAGCGTGTGGTTTTAATGTTGTGGCTGATTGTTGTAATGTCTTATGAACGCATTATAACATGATTTGTTCCCCAGCGAAAGAGTCATCCACAACCATAAGACCGTCCTCCTGCCATTCATCATGCATCTCTACTTCACACAGCCACAGACGGTCATCCGAGTGACTGATGTCCACCATTCACCGTGTCTCCTGAGACACGAGTGTGATCACACACACCAGCGCCACGCTGACGAGGTTTAACCCGGAACCGCACCGAAGACGGAACCTCCACATGTCTGCTCAACCCTTTGTACACAGCGCTGTTGAATTCTCAATTCTGATTGGTCAGACCGCGTCCATCCATTTTCTATTTTTCGCTTTGGAACAGTCAGAGGTAACGCTGTGACGTCTCTGACGTCTTCGGGACAGAGGAGTTTGCGCTTCTTTGAGGTTTCTCGGTAACACGCCAAGCTGCATTTTTACCCTACGGGTTTTCTTATAAACTGTTTATGACTGCTATGACGTAAGTGAGAACAGGAACTTTAAACATTAAATGTAGCTATAAATGGATAAAAAAAATAAAGTATGGCGTGTTGTAATTTAACAGATCCGAATCTTAACATGTCAGCATGTGCTGTTATAGGAAAATAATCAACGTTCGTGGTGGAGACGTCATCACACGACCCCATCACGGATTACTTTCCTGTAACAGACTTACATGAAGTCTTTTCTTTTTTTTTAAAATATGCAGAATACTCATTTAGGGGCGGAGCTTGTCTGATTTAAACAGTTGGAACTCGTGAATGCTTTGTCGTCTTGAGGCTCCGTTTTCGCACGTTCCTAACACACGTCGTGGGTCGTCACATCGGCGTTTTCAACAGCACGTTATCGGTTATCAGTGCAGCTCGAATAAACGTTAAAGAAGTGTTCCTCAGGAATCACGTGACTGACTGAAGTCGTTTTTCTTCACGTTGCCTCGCCGTGCTGGTTTTCTTCAACTTTGCTGTGATGGAGTTCCACATCCAGTTCAGATCCCAGAAGATCCACAGCATAATTACAGCCTGACACACCAGTTACTGTAAGTGTCTCATCACTGTGTGTTAATAAACACAAGCAACCTGCATACACACCCACACTTCACACACATACATACTTCACACACATACATACTTCACACACACACACACACACACACACACACACTTCACACACACACACACTCAAGGCTTGGTTAATTTAGGTTACACGCGCATTTTTCAGAATGTTAACACCAACACACTCTCATACTCTCTCTCTCTTACTCTCTCTCTTTTACTTTCTCTCTCTCTCTTACCCTCTCTCTATCTCTCTCTCTCTCTTTTAATCTCTCGATCACGAATTCTGATCGATTTTAACTTCTACAGAAGTATGAGAGACTTGGAGATGTTTAAGGCGGTGTGGTGGAGGAGGTTCTGTGTTCTGTGGTGGAAAACTTTGTTTTATGCCAACATTAGGCTGAAGATATTCTTAACGACTAGCCTTTTATTGCACTGACTTATTTTATTTAACTAATTTATTACCCAATATATTTATGGTCTTTTTTTAATTGCTCTTAAAATTTTTATTTATTTATTGACTCACGTTTATCTTTTATGTGTATAATGTGACGTTTTGTTACATAAAGGATTGTAAAAGTCAAGAAAAAATAGTCTCTCTCTCTTACTCTCTCTCTCTCTCTCTCACTCTCTCTCTCTCTTTTACTCTCTCTGTATCACTCTCTCTCTCTTACTCTCTTTATCACTCTCTCTCTCTTTTACTCTCTCTCTCTCTTTTACTCTCTCTCACTTTCTTACTCTCTCTTACTCTCTCTCTAACTGTCTCTTTCTCTTTTACTCTCTCTCTCTCTCTCTCTCTCTTTTTACTCACTAACTTTTTCTCTCAGTTTGACTTTTTCTCTCTTTTTTACTCTCTCTCTCTCTCTCTCTTTTACTGTCTTTTACTCTGTTACGCTCTCTCTTTAACTTTCTTTTACTCTCTCTCTTTTACTCTCTTTTTCTCTCTCTATCTTAATTTCTCTCTCTCTCTCTTTTACTCTCTCTTTGACTATCTCTCTTTCTTTTACTCTCTCTCTTACTCTCTTTTACTCTCTCTCTCTCTCTCTCTCTCTTACTCTCTCTCTCTCTCTCGGTCTTTCTCTCACTCGGTCTCCCTCTGTATCTCTCACTTGGTGTCCCCCCACCCCCCCCCCACCGTCGTACACGGCTGTGAGCTCGTGTATGCGGAAGAGGGCGGATAGCGCTTTCCACGTCCGAGTGTGTTACTCCGCCCTGTGATGCAGCATGAGCCGCAGTTTAAAATACAGATGTAATGTCATGGAATACAGTATAAAGGTAACAATTTGTCCTTGTTTTTGTACGTTAAATGTTTTCGGCTGTAGAAAACGTCTTTATCACAACAACAGCGATTGGGCAATTTACAAACTCCTTTCAATGAAAACAATGAGATTTTAACATCAAATGACCCCCCCAACCTGTAGTCCATTCCTTTTCACCGCGTCTCTGTCCGACGTGCGTGCGTGAACGTTAGGCTGACGTTACATCACGATGACTGTTTGTTCTTTTATCACGGTTTGCAATGTTATTGCGTTATTATTGTGTTGAAAAAATCTGATTATAATTACGTGTAAAGATGGACTTTATTTTTCTGAATAAATAAGACATCTCTCTATCTCTCTCTCATATTTATTTATTTATTTATTCACATTTGACTTTTATGTGTATAATGTGACATTTTGTTAAATAAAGGATTGTAAAAAGTCAAAGTCTGTCTCTCTCTCTCTCTCTCTCTCACTCACTCTCTCTCTCTTTTACATTCTTTTACTCTCTCTCGCTCTCTTTTACTCTCTCGCTCTCTCTCTCTTTTACTCTCTTTACTCTCTTTTTCTCTCTCTCTCTTTCTCTCCCTCTCTCTCTCTCTCTCGCTCTTTTACTCTCTCTTTCACTCTCTCTCTATCACTCTCTCTCTCTTACGCTTTTACTCTCTCTCTTTTACTCTCTGTCTCTCTTACTCTCTCTGTCTCTTACTCTCTCATTTATTTATTTATTGATTCACATTTGACTTTTATGTGTATAATGTGACATTTTGTCAAATAAAGGATTGTAAAAAGTCAGTCTATCTCTCTCTCTCACTCTTTTGTGGTCTCTCTCTTTTACTCTCTCTCTTTTACATTCTTTAACTCTCTCGCTCTCTTTTACTCTCTTTCTCCATCACTCTCTCTCTCTTTTACTGTCTCTTTCTTTTACATTCTTTTACTCTCTCTCTCCCTCTTTTACTCTCCCTCTCTCTCTATTTTACTCTCCCTCTCTTTTACTTTTTCTCTCTTTTTTACTCTCTTTTACTCTCTCTTTTACTGTTTTACTTTCTTTTACTCTCTCTCTCTATACTCTCTTTTATTCTCTTACTCTCTGTCTCTCTTTTACTCTCTCTCTCTCTCACTCTCTTTTTTCTCTCTCACTCTTTTTTTTCTCTCTCTCTTTTACTCTCTCTTTTACTCTCTCTCTCTCTCTCTTTTACTCTCTCTCTCTCTCTCTTCTCAGTTCAATTCAAAGTACTTTATTGGCATGACTGTTTACATACAATATTGTAAAGCATCAATATAGATAATATAGATCCCTCTGTCTGTCTCCCTCTATTTCTCTCCCTGTGTGTGTGTGTGTCTCTCTCTCTGTCTACCCCCCCATGTCTCCCTTTCTGTCAGTCTCTCCCTGTGTGTTTCTCTTTCTCTCTGTCTTTCTGTCTCTCCCTCTGTTTCACTTTCTATCTCTCTCTCTCCGTCTCATTCTCTCCCTCTGTGTCTCTCCCTGTTTGTCTGTCTCTTTCTCTTTCTGTCTGTCTCTGTCGCTCCCTGTGTCTCCCTTCTGTCTGTCTCTGTCTCCCCCCGTTTCTCTCTCTCTCTGTCTGTCTTTCTCTCCTTGTGTCACCCTTTCTATGCCTCTCCCTCTGTCTCCCAATGTGTCTCTATCTCTCTCTGCCCGTGTCTCCCTTCTGTCTGTCTATCGCTCACGCTCTGCCTGTCCATCTCTCTTTTTGTCTCTCTTGCTTTCTCTCACACACAATTTAAAAACATGATAGACAAGTATATTTATACATGTGGCCTAGATCAAACAGATCCCCGAGACTCTCTCTCTCTCTCTCTCTCTCTCTCTCTCACACACACACACACACACACACACACACACACACACATACACACATACACACATAACAGGAGGGT
>JAOUWY010000030.1:1649123-1662495 GCA_025728095.1 Prietella phreatophila
GTTCGAACTGCGAATGCATCCGTCCTACTTTCCTGACGTCACGGATTGTGACACTGTGTAAATATCTCATGTTACAATGTGGACACCTGTGGCTAATAGTCAAATGCGGCCTATATATGTACAAAATTGTTTTTCTTTTTAAAGTTAGTGGGTGCTGCTTATATTCAGGTGTGCTCTAAAGTCCGGAAATTACGGTATATTATTTCTTATAAGAATAAATATTCTTAAAATAATTCACATACAGTATTTTAGGACTGCTGCATGATGGGAGCTGTTTTCTGAGAGTAAAAGGGTTCATTTTAATTTTGCATGAATTTAATTTATGTTCATTCCAATAACGGATTTGGAGGTGGTTTTGATTATTTTATAGTGCTTTAGATAATATGAGATATATATCAGTCCCTACATCCATCAATTTTCTGTACCGCTTATCCTACACCTAAGACCAGTTCACTATGAACAGTTTAGACACGCCAATCAGCCTGCAACGCAGGTCTTCGGACTGGGGGAGGAAACCGGAATACCCGGAGGAAACCCCCGAAGCACAGGGAGAACGGGGAGAGCATGCGAACTTCGCACACAAAAGGGTGGCGGCAGGAATTGAGGCCACAGCCCTGGAGGTGTGAGGCGAACGTGCTAACCACTAAGCCACCGTGTTTCAATTAAACGAATGTCCAATTCAACCGAGTTGATTTTGCCCCCGGGGGAATATATCACCTTCAACCTCTGTGCATAAGCGTCTGCGTTTCACTAGCCAGGGTCCATTAATGTTGGTTCAAAAGAGACAAAAGAACAATTCATTCACAAGGAAAACATCACTATAAAAATCTGTGCTTGTGCAAGTGAAATGCCCCAGTGTTGGGAAATAAAACTTCAAGGTTAAATCTATCACTGGAAACACCTTACAGGGCGGAACTCAAAGATTTTATGTAGAACCCTAGAACAACAGGTTTCTCTGCCAGTAACGGTTCTAAAGACGCTTTTTAGGAGAAATAGTGTGATACAGTGAAACTTACCCATCATCTTGAGTGATGCGAAGCAGTGGTGATCTCTCGGTGTGACTCGCCTTTCCTCTCAGCAGGTTTACCATGCTGAAGTTTTGCCTGAAAAAAACAACAACAAACAAACAGGGAATTTGTTAGTTCTTATACCTGTGCCGATATGTTGATATGAGTTACTGTTACCACAGAGTTACTGTTACATTTACGGTATTTGGCCGATGCCCTTATCCAGGGTGACATTTATCTCATTTATACATCTGAGCAGTTGAGGGTTAAGGGCCTTGCTCAAGGGCCCAACAGTGGCAGCTTGGCAGTGCTGTGGTTTGAACTCACGACTTTCTGAGCAGTAGACTCAGCCTTAACCTTAACCACCCCAAAATTTATTATGTTCCTATAAAAGCAATTTGCCAACAATTTTAAAAAATGTTTCTTAAACAACAACGGCATCCATTTAGCATTCATTAAACAAGTTCTAGCTGCTATAACCCTCACCAGCTTCGCTTTCACTTCTTTAGAATGCTGATTGAGCTTTTACTATGGAAACGACAACGTCTTAGCACCAGCGCATTGATATACAGCTGTGATTTACAGCTGCACTGCTGTCAGAGCTAATCAACACCTCTTGACCAATCACAATCCGGAATTCAGAGCACTGTGGAATAAAGATATTTTCATTTGTAGCAATAAGACATGTTCTGTATCAGATCTTACATATGTTGGTTTTTTTTTTCGGGGGCGGGCTTGGGGGGTTGCTGCACAACTTCTTACACTAATGGGTACATGTACACATTCTAGTAAATTGTAGGAAAATATCTATAAGAACTCAATAATAAATTTTACTTTAATAATGACTGGTTTGAGAATTTTCCACAACCCAAATAAAAAAACCCACAGACCCTTTGGCTACGCTTTATGGACCTTGCTTTGTGAAAGAGCCGTGGATTTTGAGAAAGCAGAGAGAGGATAAAAGGTGAGAAAAGAATGACGAAGGAAAGAAAGTGAGAGCGGCAAGCACATGACTCGTGAAATCCCAGACACACTCGTACAGATTGTACCTCAGAGCTGATTGCTTTCTCCTGAACTCACCTCACAGCTTCACCTAAGCCTATAAGAGTGTTACACAAACCTCCACTGGAGCTCTTACACACTCTGCTGGCTGCTTACACAACATCACACACACACACACACACACACACACACACACACACACACACACACACATTCTGTGCTTCTATTGCTTCAGTAATGTGACCCTGCATTTGAACGCCAATCCTCTTTGGAGTTGATTAGCCATGATTAACCACATCACCTCTCACAAGAGAAGACGCAGCAGGAAGGAAGTGGAACTACACCCGACTCGAGATCCCTGCGGTGAGAGTGAGCAGTTTCAGATACCTCGGAGTACACCTGTCCAGTGCTTGGTGGTTAAAGCTCTGGGTTACTGATCAGAAGGTTGGGGGTTCAAGCCCCAGCACAGCCAAGCTGCCACTGTTGGGCCTTTTATCTCCAGAGGGGCGCTGTATCCTCTCTGACCCCAGCTTCCTAACATGTGGTATGCGAAGAAAAGAATTTCACTGTGCTGTAAGGTATATGTGATTAATAAAGACTCATTATCATTATCTCTGAAAACCTGACCTGGACTCATCACACTCAAGCTCAGGTGATCAAAGCCAGACAAAGGTTGAGTCACCTGTGGAAATGTACGGTCTCCCCAGGCGATCCTGAAAACTTTCTATACTGGGCTTTTACTGGGCAAAAGCCCTGCAGTGAGCAGTTCTACACCAGGTCTACTCTCCCCTCTCTGAACAACATCTACACCAGACAATGCAGTACAAATGCTGCTAAAATCATCAGGGACTCTGTCTAAAGTATTGGCACCCCCGCATGTGGTCATACCTGTGCTCCTGGTGGTCGATGTAGATGATGTGGTGTCCTGGTGGCACAGCAGCGGCCTGCAGCAGCTTCTGCATCTTTGACCTCTTGGAAAATCCTTCCAAGAGACACAGCTCGTCAAAATTTCCGGCAACAGCCTCGGACTTCTGATGGCCCTGTGCTCCCGTCTGAGACATCTCCATCTCCAAATTGCTCTTATTCTCCAGATACATCCTGACAAAAAAAGGGATTTTTAATTAATAAAAAGTGCATTCATTGGGGTTGCTGTAGCATGCGATGAATTAAACACTTTAGGATGTGCTGTTATAGGAAAATAATAAACGGTGGAGCGTGTAACAGTGACTCCATTTCATCGCACCACTATGTTGTATGATTTTCAGATAACAACGCAACCTGGAGCGTTTTGTTCCTTATATATCATTAGCGTACTGTATACCACCATATACGAGATGTTATTATAGTACATTTAATACACATATTTTAATGGAAAACCTTTCCATGTCTTTTGATACACATGATGTGATGTGATGCGCCCTCTAGTGGCCATTCAGTGAGAAATATATAACTGCACACCTTTACTGTTCTGAAATCGACATATCTGTGGATGTAAATGAAGTGGAAATGTCTTCTCATGTCCAGAAACATTGGCTAAAGTCTGCACACTTGTTTTCACAGAGCAGTAATTGGTGTTAGGATTATTGTGTTGTGTTTGCCAGGTCACATTGGGTTTGTTGTTGTTGTTGTTGTTTTTGAGTCCCATGTTGCCTCACTTGTCTAGCATGTCCTGTGAGTGGCAGACTCCCAGCCAGGAGGACAGAACCAGCCCAATTAAAAAGAAAAACCTCCCACAGGACTTCACCTCACCTGCTAACCCTTCCTCTAACCCACACAAGCTGATTGGGGGCTTTAAACCCTCAGGGAATTGATTTCTAGGAGATTTGCTAATGCCTTATTTTGGACTGTACAGTATACATGTGAGCTGTAATGCTCAATCAATTAAAAAAAACTTTTCTTTGTGTGTTCAGATGTAAACCCTGCACGTGACACTAAGCTTAAGCATCGCCCTGCTGAACTAGCAACTTCTCTCATTCTAGATTTCCTTCTCTGAGAAACACGTGAACATCATCATCATCATCATCACACACACACACACACACTTGTGATTGAACTGGGCAGTGAAAGTGTGTGAACCCAAGCTTAGGGATTAATCATATGTGAAAGAAACCATGTCTTGGTTCAAAGTTCATGTGAGGTATACGTTGTAGTTAATGGCGTCATTAGTACTGATCGTATGAGGAGGGTGAACAAATTAGCCTTAGGCAAGAACATCATAACAACATCATTACTCTCAGTGTACACTGTTTACTTGACCAATTATTCCACCATAAAGTGCACTTTGCCCAGCTTGCTAATGAACTACTGGATTTAGCTGTTTAGTAACAGGTCATTCCTCCTGCTAGAGTGATCACATTAGCTAAGCTAGTTAATGTTAGCAGTTTTTGTTTAGTTGGCTGGCTCAGCTAATGTTGTTTAACTGTTTTTACAATGTATTGTAAACTGTAAGCTGTACTCGGCATCAAAAAAAATAGTAAATAAATGAATAAATAAATAAGGGCTAGTCGTGATGTCACATGATCAGCTAATCAACACACATAAGTGTATAGCGACCATAAGTCCAATCCAGAGTCCATGCAATCGCTGTAATAATGCTTCAATTTTAAAATGGGAAACTAATAACCGAATGTTCCTGGAATGTTTCCTGGGTTCCTGAGAAGGTTTTTGCTTTGGAATTGTACCTATCTCATTGGTTCCTGAGCTAAAATGGATCCAAGATCTCTGGGTTTCTGAAAAGGTTCCTTTGGTTAAAAATGTGTTGAAAACGCATCTAAAGATTTTTGGTTCTGGAAAGGTGTGGTGGAAATGTGCTAAAAGTTTGTGAAGTTAATTTGGTGGAAACATAGTACTTGTTACTCTTGTGAGTTCTTGTAAAACGTAGACAGGTCTGAAGTCAGTGAGTTCCTGAAAAAGTTACTCAATTTCTTTAAAAATAATAATAATAATAAAAAAACCAACAAGATGATTCCTGAAATTCCTGTTTTGAAAAAAATATTTCCTTCAGTGAAAACATATCTAATGTTAGTGGGGGTCTGAAATGTTTTGAAGTTCTTTTGGTGCAAATAAGTGTAACAATTGAGGTCCTCAAAAAGGTTCCTGTGGTGGAAACAAGCATAAAGTACAAGTTCCTGAAAAGGTTATTGTGCTGAGAAGTTCCTGAGATCCTGAAATTTCAAACTGCTGTTAAAGTTATTGTGTTTCTACAACGGTCCTTGCTGTAAAAAATGCATCCTGAAAAGGTTCCCATGGTGAAATGTATAAAAGGTTAGTGTGTTCTTGAATAGGTTCCTGTAAAGTTATTTACTGTGCTTGAAGTTTGCAAGTTCCTGAAAATGACTAACTTTAAAAGTTCCTGGGTTATTGAAAAGGTTCTTGCTGTGAAGATGCCACTAAAGCTAATAACTTCCTGAAAAGTTACATTCTTTTTGCTACTTGCATCCTGAAAAGGTTCTTTTGGTGGAGATACGCATAATTTTCAAAGTTCCTGAAAAGGATCTGATGATTAAGATTCCTGGAAAGGTTTCTGCTGTGAACACACATCTAATGTACTTGGGTTCTTGAATTGTTTGTGCAGTGTAAATGCACCTAGAGTTCCTGGGTCTCTGAAAAGTTATTTGTGGTAGAACTGCACTTGAAAACTGAGTTCCTGAAAAGGTTCCTGCAGTGAAAATGTGTCTAAAATTCCTGAGATCCTGTAGATTGTTCTACAGTAGAAATATATTTAAATCACATGGATTTGGATTTGCAGAAAGGTTTTTGCTTGAAAATGCACCCAAACATCATGAGTTTCCTGAAGTAGATACAACTTTAAACTTCCTGGGTTCCTCAAAAAATCCTTGTGGTAAAAATGCATTTACGGTTCCTAGGTTCCTCAAACGTTTTCTCTAATGGAAACATTGCAAACATTCAGAGGTTCATGGAATGTTTCCTGTGGTAAATATGTATCTAAAGCACCTGGGTTTCTGACAAGGTACATGCTGTGAAAATGCACATAAAATTCATGAGTTGTTATAAAGGTTCCTGCAGTGGAGATGCCTGGAAGTGTATGAGTTCTTGAAAATGTTCTTGTGGTGGAAATGTAAGGTTCACAAGTTCCTGAAAATGTTCCAGCAGTGCAAGCACACCTACACCTGCAGCAGAAACATTCCGGAAAGTTCTGGGTTTCTAAAAAAGTTCTCATTATGAAAATAAACTGAACTGAATTTAGCAGAATTGAGTCAAATCAAATTAAATCAAACCAGATGGATGGATGGATGGATGGATACTGAACCAGAATGAACTGAATCGAATCGAATCAAATCACCTTGAATGAAATCGTAACGAATGAAATTGAACTTGACCAAATTGAACAAACTGAACTGTGGTTCGGTTGTCCATGGAACATTTCAATATTATTAAATCACTATTCGCTCTCAAAAAAATATTCTCACTCATTCTCTTTCTCATCAGTTTTCCACTAAAAACACACTGTCATACACTGTCTCCCCCTGCTGGACTGGAGGAAATATTACCTCATCACAGTCTTATTTTAAATTCAAGAAACATAAACACTATACACATTTGTTCAATTGCAAATATTAAACATTATACAGTTAAGTATGTATAAACCACGTATAAGACAGTAAAAATAAAGAAATAAAATAAACAAAAAGTGCCAGGGGGAAGTAATATTATAAAGTACAAAATAATAATTCAACTGGGTATATAACTATCAAATTATACTTTGTAAAGCTCACAAACCTTTAAGGCATTTATAGCTTTAATCAACAAAGCCATAAAGTTGGGTTTCTTTTTCATAAACGTGCATTTATGAATGTGAAATTTGGCCAAAAATATTAAATCAACTAAACAAATAGTCTTTAGGATAATCAGTGAAGCCAAAAAGTCTCAAACACTGAAAATTGTCATTAATAAATTTCTCTATGTTACACACAGTATTGGAAATGGCCGGGGGGACTCTAGTTACTGTAGTTGAGGGATTTTTGTTGTTGTTGTTTTTATTTTTTTGGAGCACTTGAAATGTCCATGAACAACGTTTGTGAATTATGTGTGGCGAATCATTCAAAAAGAATCTCTGCTTAGAGAGAATGAATAAACATGTGTGCTAACATAACTGTGGATATAATACTTAGCAAGCTATAATAGTGAAAATAAATTATGAGTAAGGACGTTCAAAATAAATTAAACCTGAATCATTTCAGGTATGTGCACGAAGCTTTATCCATATCAAAGATTCAACTATCAAATCTGTTAAAGTAACTGATTCTGTTAAGATTATCCGCTATGCTACGACTCCATTCACTTCCCTGAGGTGGTCTGATCGGTCCTGTGAGGATGTGCGCTGATAGAAAAGCGTTCTCATTGGCTGCAGTCTGTAGGTATTATGGCCAATCGCGAAAGTCAACATTGCGCAACCACACGCAATATCCCAGCTACGCTTATGTGAGGAACTCGCTTTCGGAGGCTTTCGCGTGGATAAAAGATAGAAACCCTCCTCATTTCCCAAAGAAATGTAGACAGTTTGAACTGGAACGCTGTCCTCCGTTGTAATTCACTCCCCAGACTCAGTCCCCCTGCATCCCCCCCCATTTCCAGCCCTGGTTACACCACAATACAGTTGAATATGAACAACGGCAAAATAAATGCAAAGCAGTTTCTGCAGAAAATACAGTTTATATTATACCTTTTTTTATTTTAAATATTTGCTTCTTTAACCTTCTTTCTAATATGATTTTATATTAATAACAATACTTTTCCCCCAGCAAATCACATTTCCATTTAACAAAGAGTTCCAATATGATGCAACATTTGACATAGTAGCGATTTCTCTTTGAAAAATAATGCGAATAACTTCGTTATTATTTCTGGAATAACAACAAAAGATTCGAAAACATCAAATGAGGCCATTTCGACAGAACGGCATTCAACCTCATCACAGTAGGGTTGTCCCGATACCATAAAAATATCTTACGATACTATACCAGCTATATTTATACTACGATACCAAGTAGTATCAGGATACCATGTAATATTGTGTTAATTCATATCTACAAATCTACAAAATAAACCAAATTGACAGAAACGCATAGATATAAATGAATACAGACAAACCGAATTTCCTGAGAATGAAGAACTGGCTGTTGGAGAAACTCAAGAACGATCAGACAATTGGCGAGCAACTAATTCAATGTGTCACGTATTTCATCTATCATTCCCTCAAGCAATGAAACCATGCAAATGGAAATTGTCCTCAGAGCACTAAGAATTATAACATTACATTAGGATTAGAATTGTAACATAACATTAGAAATAAATAAGTGAAGTTGGAAAATTTGCTTACTAGCAAACATGGCTAATTTCAGTATTTACAATGTGGTTAGCATAACGTTAGCTTACTTATTAGCAAACAGGCGATCTTTAAAGATTAACGGTAAAGAATTTAAGTTTAATAAAGCGTCATTAACCTTTGTGTATTCTGCGAAAGCAGTGAGATGTGTCGTTTTAGCGAAAATCATATTAACTGCCCCACATACGAGATTACTTACGGTACTGATTGCATTGACGATACTACCATTTAATAAATACAGTGTCATTGGTGGTATTTTGAAGCTTTAGTATCAAGATATGACCGTCATACTGGTATATCATGCAATAACATTCTTCCTATCTACATTTACACTGCAATGTACACTATCTCCCTCTGCTGGAGTGGAGGAAATATTGCCGTTTTAGTCATGCTCTAAGAAAACTTTTGTTCTCTTGTGATGTTGGTAGAGATAAAAGGTCATTTCTACCAAATGAGTCTGGAACAATGATGCAGCAAGATTAACACACACACACACGTCAGGACAAGACAAAGATGGAGCTACAGTACAGTTGTCTCATTATCTATGACCAATAACTTGGATTTGCTCCAGAGGCTCTAGTCTTTCATGAAACTTCCCCAGCGGCATTCAGATTTCACCATGAGCGACACTCGGGAAAGGAAGCGAGACAAACACCCAGGCTGTTGTTCACGTTTCATGAAAAGCACTAAAAGTGTTCAATAAGAGACAATATATTTAATCTAATGCTCCTCAAGTTCTTGAATTCCTGAAAAGGTTCTTGCTGGGAATATATGTCTAAATTTTCTGGGTTCTGAAACATGTTCTGTAGTCAAAATGCCCCTACAGCTCCTGGATTTCCAAAAAAGGTTCTAGCTAAGAAAATTCATTAAAAGTTCCTTCTGATGGAATGGCATCTGAACTTCCCTAAAGTGCCTGGGTGTCTGAAAAGGTTCCTCTTGGGGAAAACACACTAAAAGTTCATTAAAATGTTCTTATGTTGAAAATGCATCCAAACTGCATAAGTTCCTGAGAACGTTCCTGTCATTTAAACACTCTAAAAGTTCACGAAGTTTCTTGATTTAAAAATGCATGTACATTTTTGGGGTTGCTGAAAGGTTCCTTTAAAAAAAAAAACCTCATGATTAATTACATTTCACACATTACTTTAATTTGTGAAATTTAATCATTAATTTTTTTTAAAGTGGGGATTTCATACCTTTAGTAATGTTAAATTTGTGCAAGAACCTTTCATCACTGTGAAAACAGAAATGCAGAGTAAGCTCTTGGGTTTATAAAAAGGTTCTTGCTTTGAAAATGCAAAAGGTACTGTGGTGAAAATTCACCTAAAGATCCTGAATATATGAAAAGTTCCTTCTGATGGAACTGCATCTGAACTTCACTGAAGGTTCCTGCAGAGGAAATGCACCTAAAGTTTCCGAATGCCTTTGTATGAAAGTTTGTAAGTTTCTGACAAGGATCCTGTTGTAAAATACACTTGACTTTAAAATGCATTTAAAATGCATTTATTTCCTGTGTTCCTGAAAAAGTTATTGCTAATAAAAAGCCACTATGTTTAATTACATGCCACACATGACTTTTATTTAGATTAAAGTGGGATTTAATAATGTTAGTATCATTTAAAATCATGTGTTGTTTTATTGAGATTTCTACAATAAATAGTTTTTCCTAAAACAATAATTCAATATTTCATGTTCAGTTTTACCATTTTAACACCAAAATATCCACAAATTTATTTTTGGAAAAATCCACAGCAACAAAAAGCCTCTAAAAATCAAATCTGTAAACATAGAAGTTCCTAAAGTTCCTAAAAATCTGTACCATACAGTTCCACTACTCTCTAATATCTAATACCCTATTGTTATTCTACCTTTTCTTCTTCTGACTAGGTCCTCTATGGCAGCCCACATAGAACTATCCGGTGAAAAGTTGTGAAATTTGGCACACTGATTGAGGAGGGTCCATGAAACATTCTGACCAAATATTTGGCTGAGTGTTAGTTCCACCATTGGGTCAAATTTGGGCCTAATTTGTAGTCATAATTTCTGAACCGTGTATCCAAAATTTAAATGCCATCCCTGGGTTCCCTGGGTTGAGGGACCCAGGGTAAAAAAATTTAGCACACGACATCTTCAGAGTAAGCCTCACAAAAGTGGCCTGTCCATAATGGGAGAACGAATCAGACAGCATCGCTGCCAAACAGGAAGTGAGGCTGTATCTCAGCAACAACTTTACTAACTGACACAAAACTTGGTAGGCAATTGTTGTGCAACAATGAGTCTGCGTGCCTGGCCCCCGAAAATGTTGCTTGCAGTTTTAATTGAAATTAAAGCCATAATTAAAATGTTCATTTATATTTATAAAAGTTTACTTTCTTTTTATTTATTGAAGCAATAGTTAGTAAAATTAAATAAACTGAAATGATGATTAGACTCATTTTCCCCAAAACCAACCAGCCCCAAAATTAATTTATTCATTCATTCATTCATTTATTTAGTTAATTATTTTGTTATTTGTTTTTTTTGTTAGGTTTAAATAATGGATTAGTAAATTTAAATAAACTAAAACGATAATAAAACTCATATTAATAAATTATATTATTAATAAATAATAAGAATGTCCAAAACCAAGAAAAAATTAAGTACACTGCAGTTTATTTTATACTAATTATTATGAGTTAATTTGGTTTATGTTAATATATTTACAATATAGTTTTATTTCCTTTTATCAATTTAAAAATGTATTTCTTTGTTTGTTTCTTTTTTATTTTTATTTATGCTTTATTTTTGAGGAGGGGTTAGTCGTTTAGCAACAATTAAAATGACGATGAGACTCGTTTAAATGAATGATGATATTTGTTTAAAGAAAAAGAGTTTAAAAAGTAAGTACAGCCCAACTCATTTACTCACTCATTCACTCACTCACTCATTTACTCACTCATTCACTCACACACTCATTTACTCACTCACTCATTCACTCACTTACTCATTCACTCACATACTCATTTACTCACTCACTCATTCACTCACTCACTCACTCATTTACTCACTCACTCACTCATTCACTCACTCACTCATTTACTCAATCACTCATTTACTCACACACTCATTTACTCACACACTCATTTACTCACTCACTCATTCACTCACACACTCATTTACTCAGTCATTCACTCACAGACTCATTTACTCACTCACTCATTTACTCACTCACTCACTCATTTACTCGCTCATTTACTCGCTCACTCACACACTCATTTACTCACTCATTCATTCACTCACACACTCATTTATTCACACACTCATTCACTCATACATTCATTTACTCACTCATTCACTCACACACTCAAAAGAAAAATAAACTTGTTCATTAAGTAAAAGAGTTATTAGATTCATTAGATACATATTGTAGTAAATAAATAAATCAAGAGCTGGATAAAAAACTATGGAACCTTCAAGAACCTGTTGGAAGCATATAGAAAGGGAAGAAAAGTTTACCTTGTAAAAAATGATGGATGTGATGATGATGATGATGATGGATTCAGTAATTTTATGAAGAATTAAATGAACATCTCCATTGAAATTTATGCACTGAGGGGAAAACGCTGAATATGACTGAGCTCTGATGATCAGACGTGCTCCACGCTGGAACAATGGAACAGTGGCCTGGGATTTTCCTGGGCTGCGGAGGCTGCGGAGGAGGAAGAAGGATGAAGAGGATAAAGAGGAGGAGGAATGAGGGAGGTGATGAAGGTGCTGGAGATGGAGAGGAGAAGAAGAGAGAGCTCTGTGAGTGAATCTTCATCTGAAGAAAGAGGGAGGAACCAGAGCAGAAGCGTCCGCTGTGAGGGTGGAGGATGGACCGTTATCTCTGTAATCCTTACTATTACTCTCCTTCTGAGGACCTTCCACTGACATAATTATGAACACAGCTAATTAACGCCATGCTAGACCTAAACCTAACCCCAATAGCCAGAATAATAAACCGTTTGGCTCTTCTAAACAATACATGCCAGGAAAAAAAAAGCAGTTCTCTTTGAAGGGATCGGTTAAATGTCCCGCAAGGGATATTACCCCATTAAGATATAAAAACATGCCCCCACACACACTGCTAATATTAGACTAAAGAATCAAAACAAAATAAAAAAGAGTTGCAATATGAAAGGCTTTGCATGATAATGCAAGTTATTCATCCTACACACACACATGCACACACACACACACACACAAGAGAGGAATGTATAGAGGAATGTATAGTGACTCCATTCATTAACTTATGTTAAAGCTTTTAATCTGCTCTTAAGTCACAACAATCTGATTTATCAGCTTTGAGTTGAAAAAGAGAAAATCGCCAACCAGTTACCATGGAGATTTCTGAACAAAGTGACGAGCTGACCGATAATCCACAAAATCGGTCATTGAGAGAGTCACCTGGTCCACGCCTAGACGTCTCTGACATCACGGCCACAACGTCACTGAAGGACACACGCCACCCTCCAGACTCACTGCGTCACATGGAGAACTACTTCAATGGAAGGCATTCGCCTGGAGGACCGTCCTTGACTCACGACTGTCCACCGAAACACCACTCTAACTCTAGGGAACAACATGAGCGGAGAGGAGAGAAAGAAAGTCAGTGTGTTACTCTGAACTCTGTGTTTTTTTTTGTTTTGTTTTTTACTCTGTTTATATTTGTTTCTATTTCTGTAAAGCTGCTTTGAGACAATGACTATTGTAAAAAGCGCTAAACAAATAAAATTGAATTGAACGAGATGCCTGAAATCATTTACATTCATTTCTTCATGCTTGTCTGTTTAGCGAGATATTATTTTATTACGTCAACGCCTGACAATGAAATGAGTGTGATATGTAAGGGGGGAAAAACACAAACAATATATGCTTTTAGACGGGGTGTCATTTATTTATTTATTTATTTTTACATGATACTGTTACGATACGTGACCGGTGTGTAGACGGAGTCAGACTGGACACGGGAGTAAGCGCAGGTCACTGCTTTATT
>JAOUWY010000030.1:1694532-1704993 GCA_025728095.1 Prietella phreatophila
ACACACACACACACACACACACACACACACACACACACACACACACACACACACACACACATACATGAGCCTGATGTAATGGTGTTAAAGCCAAATGAACAGAACACTCAAAGGTATTGGAAGCCCTCTGACCCAGGTACGAGGCCCCGAGCGAGTCCCTGGCCGTCTGGAAGAGAACCGGTTCGTGAACAGATGGCATGGTGACATCTACAGTGGTCCAGGCCACGCTGTGAGAGGAGCCGCACGCAACACGAGTGATCTTCTGACTCTCCAGGCCCTGCACCAATGTCGGCTTCCGGTTCACTGTGGTCGTCCCATTACCCTGCTGCCCGTGGTCATTATCTCCCCACGCGTACACCTGAAGAAAGCCAGAGAGGAACCTCAACATAGACTCTCTCACCTGCATAATTTTTAATCTCATTAAAGATTTTCTTCATAACCAATTTCATAATTCAAAAGCTGCTACTGCTGAGTGTAACACAGTGTAGAAGAAGGAGGAGGACGAGAAGAAGAAGAAGAATGAGGCAAAAGGAGAAGGAAAAGGATTTAAAAAGAAAGAAGGAGGTGAAATGAAGATGGAGGAGGAGAAAAAGTAGTAGTAGTACAGGGTGTATAAGAAGAAAGAAGAGGATGAGGCAAAGGAGGAAGAGAAGGAAAAGAAGGAGATGAAAGAAAGAAGATGCAGGAGGAGGAGGAGAAAAAAAGTAGAAGGAGGAAAGGAGAGGGATATAGATCAGGAGAAGAAGAAAGGAGAAGGATGAGAAGAACAATGAGGGGGAAGAAGATGAAAAACAAAGAAAAAGGAGGAGAAGAAGAAGAAAAGAGGATGAGGAGGAGGAGGCAAAGGAGGAAGCAAAGTAAAAGAAGATGAAAGAAAGAAGATGGAGGAGAAGGAGAAGATTGAGGAGGAGAAAAAGAAGTAGAAGAAGGAAAAGGAGAGGGATATGGATCAGGAGAAGAAGAAGGAGGAGGAGGAGGAGAAGAAGAAGGATGAGAAGGAGAAGAAGGAGGTAGTTAAATGAAGACGTGTATGTACAGAAGAGCTGGACGTGGATGTCGAGGGGTGTGTAGAACCTGACGTACCTGTCCCGTGTCAGTGACGGCCAGGCAGTGCAGTGCTCCCACAGCCACGTGAATTATCTTCTTCCCTCTCAGCCCCTCCACCATCTGAGGCTTCCTCACATGCACGTCTGTCCCATGACCCAGCCGGAAGTAATCTCCCTTCCCCCTGCATACGTCAGCGATAAGAGTACCGCATTAACTCCAGCCACTTGTGTGTGTGTGGACTGAATTAGTGAACAAACAGAAGTGTACCAGGTCCACACCACTCCTGATTTGGTGAGCGCGAGAGAGAACTGAGCTCCACACTCGATCTGACACACGCCCTGTCCATTCAGACGCTCAATGTTCTGAGGGATGTTGCAGCCCTCACTGCCTCCACGACCCAGCTTCCCGAAGTCCCCGTCTCCCCATGAGAACACCAGACCTACACACACACACACACACACACTTAACACACATCTCTGATGCAAAGCGCACGAGTATGGATTACACGGGTTTTCACCTTCGTCTGTCAGAGCCAGAGTTTGTGCGTCACGACTCCCACAAGCCACCTGGATAACACGATGACCCAGTAACACCTTTACCTAGACGGCACGCAGAGTAAATAAGCTTCACCATCAGCACGATTAATAACAACACTGTTGGGTAGAAATAACGACCGGTGCTGACCAGTTTGGGTCTGAGCTGCGTGGTGTTGTCTCCATGTCCCAGGCGTCCGTACTCCCCCAGACCCCAGCTGTACAGCTCGCCACTGGAGGTGATGGCCGCGCTGTGCGAGCTCCCGCAGGCGATGTCCCGAATGCGCTTCGTCTTCAGCGCTTCGATCAGCCGAGGCTTATCGCAGTTCCTATACACACACGTTTCATCGTTTAACATCATTACACACAACCACACACACTTCGAGACAGGATATTTAGTTGTACACATGACAGGAACTTACATTCTACTGAAATGCCCCAATTTACCATCATCTCCTTCACCCCATGAGAACACTTTCCCATCCACCGTCAAAGCCATGGCATGGCGTCCACCTGTGTGTGGAAAATTGATAAAAACAATTCCTTTCAGACACCCTCGCCTCTTTGTGCCGTTTAAAAGATTTAAAAATAAATAAATAAAACACGGGATATTACTAACAACGGGCTGGAAACATGCTTACAAACATCCAGATATATGAATATGTACAAATATGCAAACTTGGAGACACCTCTTAAATGGATCTCGATTCGAGTCATTTTTCTCAGCGATTTATTTAACGAATAGTGTTACCATGACAACCATGACGTTGCCCATGTGTCAAGGTTTCATGGTACATCATCACCCTCTAATATTAATTCGCAGCCCCGTCCTCAAATCTAATTCAAAGACATTTTTTTAATTTTTTTTTTTTTTTAATTCCATATTGCACCATATTATTTTTCTATTTAATAAAGAACAATGTAATTTTTATCTGTTTGTAGTTGCATTTCATTTTGTGAAATGTTGGCGAAACAAGTTCCTGTCACAGCAACAATACACAGTCGTTCCGGCTTGCATTACAGCGGCGATAACCGGCCATTCCGGCTCGCGTTACAGCGGCGATAAAAAGGTTCTTCTCACTTACATTAAAGCACCAATAAAGTTGTTTATAGTAACACAGTTGTCAGCCCCTCTTCTAACTTAAAGGGCAGCTTTTGTTACAAAGAAACCAAAAACTGTAAACTCCTCTGCTCTGAAAATATCACAAAACTTAGTCACAGCTTTGCCTTCCAAATATACACACACACATGCATACATACACGCATATATATATTTAAATCAAGTGGCATGTCCACATTACAAGTCCCTGGGAACGAGCTGTTACTATAGAAACGATAAAGTATTAGAACAAGCGTATAAATATAAATCGGGCGGCTGTGGCTCAGGTGGTAGACCGGGTTGTCCACTAATCGTAGGGTTGGCAGTTCAATTCCCGGCCCAGATGACTCCACATGCCAAAGTGTCCTTGGGCAAGACACTGAACTGCAAGTTGCTCCCGATGGCAAGTAGCTCTGCACGGCAGCTCTGCTACTATTGGTGTGTGTGTGTGAATGAGACACAGTGTAAAGCGTTTGGGATAAAAGCGCTATATATGTGCGCCATTTACCATTTACAGCAATGTACTATATAGCCGTATGTTTTTGAGTGACAGTACGAGAGATGTATGAAACATTAATACACACCTGAATGAACAGCGACTTTCTTCACTACGTAGTTACTCAGAGCGGTGATTTGGCGAGGGATCGGGATGGTGCCGCTGCTCAGACCCAAACCCAGCCTACCATTAGTGGCCTCTCCGCACGCATACACCTTTCCCTCCGCAGTCACTGCAAACACACACACACACCTCAAAATACTAATTAAATGAACTAATATCTGATTATACAGCAATTACTTCATATGACACACATCACATTATGACACAACCATGAAAACACCAATTGGAAACAAACTCACCTGCAAAAAGGCTCTTGGAGCCTCCAGACACCTGCACGACATTCAGAGCAGACAGCGTCTCGGAAAACGATGGAACCTTGATCTGGGGGAAAACAGGAAGTGGGAGGGTTTGATTCAAACTTGATTCAAACGGTGAACGTATGGTGCGAGCGCGTTTGACATGACTGACCTTTGACCCTTTGAGTCCACCCAGCTGGTCCTTGTCATTGAGACCCCAAACAAATACTTTGGTTCTGATGGTAGCAGCAGACTCCATGCCTGAGGATCTCTTCCGGGTGAGACTGCGGCGAGAGAACACGATTGACAACAGAACATTTACTATGCTTAAGGAGCTGAAATAAGAAAACACACACACACACCTCCCTGTGGCGGCTTTATCATCTTCCTCTTCCTCGTTATCTGACGCTAGGAACGGCACAGTGGCTAGATCTTCGTCCTCAGCACGGATACGACCCACGATGCTCAGCCCGTGGATCTTACAGTCGATCCCTGAGCTGCGACACTGCTTTATAGCTATCTCTACGTATCTGTGGTACTAAACACACACACACACACACAGACACACACACACACAAATATATTGAGCTTAAAATATGTCACACACTCACTCACACACAGTCACTGTGAGGTAACTAACCTCAGTGCAGTCGTTTAGTAATGACACGGTGGTGTCTGTAGGGTTGATGTTGATTGTCTTCAGCTCGATCAGGTTGTTCAGTGAACTTCCACCTAAACACATGAATGTCAAAATATTAAATAAATAAATAAATAAATAGACGTCCAGGAGAATATATGAGAATTTTTAATTTTGAAAATCTGTGTGACGTGGTTTACCCGACACCACCACCAGAGAAGGCATGTAGCTGCTGTCTGCTGGATCCACCACCATCTTCAACCTGTGCACCAGAACATCAGGGAAGAGCTCCAACCTGATCCAGTGCTGCAGTGAGCAGAGAAAAGGCAAATCAACTAACCCATCGAATCAACCAACCATTCAACCAATCAACTAGTCAATCAAACACAATCAATCAGAGAACCACACAATCCAATCGACAAACCAATTGATGAAACTATAAATCTACCAATCAATAAACCAAACCAATCAACTAGCCAACCAAGCCATCATTCAACCAATCAATTAAACAAACCAGAAATCACCTAACCAATCAACCAACCAACCCAATCAAATACCTAACCAGCTATCCAACCAGTCAACTAACCCATAAACCAAATACCCAACCAACCAAACAACCCATAAACCAGCCAACCAACTAACCCATAAACCAACCAACCAGTCAACTACCCAATCAACCAACCAACCAACCAATGAATGAAACAATCAATCAAATAACCAATCAACTAGCCAACCAAGCCACCAGTCAACCAATCAATTAAACAATAAAGAAAACAAATACAATCAACTACACAATCAGCCAATCAACTAACTAACCAACCAGTCAACAAATCCATAAACCAACCAGTCAACTACCCAAACAACCCACCCATCCATCCATACACCAACCAGCCAACTATACAACCCGTCAAATACCCAATCAACCAACCAGCCAATCAATTAACCGACTAACCAAAAAATCAAATAATTAACTAACGAATCAATCACCAGCCAGCCAACAATCGATAACCCAAACACCCTTATTGCACCATGTCTTAATATCACCTCATTAAGCAAAATTGTCATATACACTAGGCTGCAAAGAATATTCTATCCATTTCCGCCAAGATTAAAAGTATTGGCACCCCTGCCAATATTTGTTACATGCCGAAATAAGTTTGTCAAAGACAAACACTAAACCCTCGGCGATCGCAGACGGACCTTGCCCTGAGAGCCAGACGACTGCCAGCACTGATCTCCACCGTCGATGAGACGGGACACCTGGTTAACCGACGACGACACGCTGAGGTTCCTCACAGCTCTGGACCAATCATCTATCAGCATTCCCCGTTGGCTGCTGATGTGTCTCTTCAGCTGCTTCCCCGAGCGTCCACTAAATGCTGGAGACTGACCTGAACATCACAACACAGATACACAGTTACACACACACACACACACACACACCATCTACAGCACACACAACAAATTCATCTGCAAACTGTAACTTATTACACAATGACTCGTCGTTTTTTTATCCATTTAGAGTTACGACTGATGTGGAATGTGCACAAAAGAAGTTAACTCCCGTTCTCAGTTACGAAACAAACCCACAAACAAATAAGAGAATGCATAAATACACAAATAAATAAATGAGTAAAAAAACTAATAAATTAGTAAATAAACAAGCAAATAAAATACATAAACTATTTAAAAAAAGAGATAAACAAATGAACACATCAATAAATAAATGGGTAAATAAACAAACAAATAGGCAAATGTGAACATAATTAAATAAAAAGGTAAATGATTTGTAAATGAATAAACAAATCTAACTAAATAAATGGATGATACAATAAATGAGCAAACAATCTAATATAAATAATAAAGAAATAAATGATTAAAAAATAAATGAAACATTTGTATGCAAATAAATATGACAAACACGCGAATAAACAAAACGAAATAAATAAAAGAATGAACGCGTGAATAAACGTTTTGTTATAAATTATGATTGTTTAATATAAACCTGTAACACCTTCTGACCAATCAGAATCCAGAATAGAGTGATTGGGACTGACCCGGTTCATTAATCCGTCCGAACGAGTGTCTGGGGTTGTGTTTGCGGGTTTTGAAGCAGCTTTCGCAGTAATCAAAGTCGTCGCAGCTCCGGCACTTGAACCTGGGTCCATTAATGGGGAACATCTGACAGCCGTCGCACCTGTGGACAGAAAAACAAAAAAAAAAAGAATAAACGCATCACGTCAAGAGGAACGTCGGAGGTAATCGGGTCGGTCGGGACAGGAGCGAGTACCTGACTCCGGGATGTACACTCGGCACCAGCTCCATCTCTGACAGCAGCCCGGTCCAGTGGGACTGCTGAGGGAAGTCCACAATCACGTCTTTTCCATTCGCACTGAAGGCTACACACACACACACACACACACACACACACACACACACACACACACACACACGTTAGAACAGCAAACATTTCTGAATATCCAAGAAACCAGGCTAGGAACATCTTCACCCTCCAACTTACAATTACCAAGATCTATGAATATGTATGATTACGCAAATAAGAAACGCCCCTACGTCTTCCTGCCATCTCGTACAACATATCTAGCCGGCTATCTTAGCATGCAGGGTCTTACCATCCTTGTGATGTGATTAGACAGAGCTCACACACAGCCCCACCCACAAACCAGTACAGCACAGTTTTAATGCCGGTATGAAGATTAGATAGAAGATCAGCGCATCTTTCCGTCTGAGATATTACTAATGTGAGATGGAGGAAGGGGGCGGAGCTCGCAGGGGGTCAGCTAATAATTAATAAAAGGAAAGGATTCAAAAAACACCTACACAACTGTCAATCATTCTAGACTCACTAGAAAATCAGTCCATCCGTGTGTGAGCTGTGTGTGAACCTGAGCCTTACCCTTGACCGCGCCCACACTCCTGTGAGTCACGGAGCCCCACTTGTACTTCGGCGTGGTGACGGACTGCTTCACTCGCACCTTATCCCCGATCTTAATGTGAGACGGAGAGCTCTGAGGAGGAAACCCTGAAACGGGGATTTAAAAAATGTAAATAAATAATAATAATAATAATGTATTAGCTCAGTCAGCTACCGCCTGTTTAGCTCGGATGTTCTTGTAGAACTTTGTGGTGACGTATAAAAAAGTACCCAGTAGTTCAGTGTGGATGTAGCGGACCCAGTAGGTTCCTCCTTTCTGCTGCCAGTCGCACTGCACGTTCAGGTCATGTAACCCGTCTCGGTCCAGCTTGATCACTTTACCCACGTCTCCCTCGTACACCTCTTCATACGTCCTGCAACACTTCACCATCATTCCCACCTACACACAAACACACACCTCAATATATTATACAGCTCCTAACTGATCCTTCAAAAACATGCTAGTTAGCAGGTTAAGTGCACTGATACTGCGCAGAGATGTTACAGTCAGCAAGTTAATTGCCCACTTTTAAGTGTTTTATTCATTTTATCTTTTAGCAATATGTCCGTGATTACGAAGACAACCAGCGAAAAGTTTGAAATCTGGTGCGTGATAAAGCGAGTTAACGCTTGATTTGATTCAGAAACTAATCTACATCTTCCGACCAATCAGAATTGAGAACTGGACGGCGCTGTGGTACAACGTACGAGACTCCTCACCTGAATGTTCTCTCTCACGTACACGGCGTAATCATCATTGCTCTGAAAATCCGATCTCTTCTTAAATGTCTGACTCTCTGTAACCACGACACCAGGAGGCTGGAAAGAGAAAGATCAATGAAACATAGACTCTGAGCAAGATTTAGATGTTTACACTTACACACGCATGCACACACGCGCACACACACCACAGGGAAAGCTGCTTCAGGCTCCTCCAGTTCCTCCAGCACCTCTTCGTCAGAGTACTCGTCAGACACCATGTCTGCATCGGACAGCTCCGCGACGTGCGCTTCGGGGTGATCCAACAGCCAGCCCACCAGCGCTTCCACACCTGACCCCACACACACACACAGAGATTGAATTGAACTGGAACAGTATTAGAGCGAATGCATTAATATAAACCTGCACTACACTCAGAGCTGCTGTCAGAGAATGAATCAACGTTTTCTGAGGTGGTACCTGGTGTGCCGGAGGTGCTGCCTGTGGATCCTGACAGAGATTTAAGTGCGAACTCGATGTTTTTTCTCTGGAAGCCCATCTCCATGAGCTGCAGGACGATGGGAACAGGGGGAACGGGCGAGCTCCTGTGCTTCTTCTGTTTGAGGACGGACGTGCTGCACGGTGAGCGGCGTTGTGGCCTCGCTCGAGCTGCTATCCTCAAACAGCGGAGATGACGGGTGAGTGGACTCCACCGCCAGGAACTGACACACGGCCAGAGCGGCCGCCTGCGCACATACACGGAGCATTCAGTGTGTAGGTTATCTATACATGGTATATATCAATTAAAAACACACTGGCGCTGCACACCGCACTAACCTCCAGCTCCTGACGGTTGAAGATGGCTTTAATAGGCGAGGGCTGAGTGGCAGCCGAGAGGAGCTGCTGGAGCAGGATGAGGGGAGGGAGAGGACCTTCAGGAGATAAATCACCCACATCTGGAGAGGACACGCCCACCTGCTCCTCTACACACACACCAAAAAAGATAAACAGAGTACAAAATAATGATGTGTCCCCTTAGCAATGTCCTTCTTAAAGATAAACAATGAAAGAAAGAGAAATAAAAAAGCACGCAAGAGGAGAAAATGGAATACATGAAACAAACGAGATAGACAGAAAGAAAATAGACAACAAAAGAAACAGAGTGATTGAAAAAGAGAGAGAGTGAGAGAGAAAAGGACAAAAAGAAATTAAGGAAAAGAAAAAGAGTGAAAGAAAGAAGGACAGAAAGACAAAGACAAAAATAGAAACAGCAAAAGAAAGAAAGACAAAAAGAAAAAGAAATAACAAGAAAGAAAAGAACAGAAAAAAGAATTAGCAATAAGAAAGACAAAAAAATTCAGCACAGGAACGTAGGGGTAAAGAGGTGTGGTGTAAGTTCAAAGGGGAATGGTGCAGGTGTAAAGCGGTGTGGTGTAGGTGTAAGGGTGTGTGGTACCGGCAGGGGCGGGGTCCACCACAGCAGGCTGAGACAGGATCTGTCGGAGTCTGTCCTGGTGTAGGAGTAAAGCTCGAGCTGCCTTCAGGATGTACAGTCTCAACTGCTGACAGCGCAACAAGTGTACATCCACCTGATCTGCTGCAGGACCACACCATCACCACCACCACATATATAATCAAACCTCCTCACTACAGTCACTAATACCTCAAACATAAGCAAGGAATAAAACACATACTCATGCCTCTAAAATGATCACGTACAAAGACAAATGTATCTGATGTTATACCTGATCATGTGCATAGTCTTTTAAAGATAAACATTTATTTTGAAATTGATGCGTGCAACACGTTCCAAAATAGTTGGGACAGGGCAAATTAGGACTAACAACAATGTGACGAGTTGAAATAAGAAGGTCATGTGGAACAAGTGAGGCAATCATCTAATCATTGTATATAAGGAGCCTCCAAAAAAGGCCTAGTCCTTCAAGAGCAAGGACGGGTCGAGGCTCACTGATCTGACAACAGATGCATCAGAGAATAATCCAACACTTTGAGAACAACATTCCCCAAAGACAAATAATTTCACTGGACAACACTCTGTGAGTAAAGTTCAAGGACGAAAACCACTTATAAATGAGTGTGATCTCCGATCCCTCAGATGTCACTGTCTTAAAAACCATCATGAGTCTGTAAGGGAGATCCTGACATGGGCTCGGGAATACTTCAGTAAACCTTTGTCAGTCGACACCATTCGCCGCTACATCCACAAACGCAAGTTAAGGCTTTACTATGCAAAGCAGAAGCCATACATCAACACTGTCCAGAAGCTCCACCCACTTCTCTGGGCTCGGACTCATCGGAGATGGACAGTAGCACAGTGGAATCGTGTTTAGTGGGCCAATGAGTTGACATTTCAAATTCTTTTTGGGCAAAACAGCCGTCGTGTTCTCTGGGCCAAAAAAGAAAAGGACCATCCAAGCTGTTATCAGTGTCAGGTCCAAAATCCAGAGTCTATCATGGTATGTGGGCATGTCTGTGCACATGGTACAGGGGTGTATCAGTGTGTCATGGCATGTGTAACTTGCACATCTGTGAGGGCAGCATTCATGCAGAAAGATATGTAAAGTGAGGGAAAAAAGTATTTGATCCCCTGCTGATTTTGTACGTTTGCCCACTGACAAAGAAATGATCAGTCTAT
>JAOUWY010000030.1:1723597-1734900 GCA_025728095.1 Prietella phreatophila
GAGAGAGAGAGAGAGAGAGAGAGAGAGAGAGAGAGAGAGAGAGAGAGAGAGAGAGAGAGAGAGAGAGAGAGATGAGTTAATTAAACAGAAGTTTATAAACAGTAAGAGAGACCAGCGAGACTGAAAACAAATCTAAAGGAATGCTATAAACAGGGATTAACAAATTATTTCTATTGCCTAGCCCGTGTTTTTGGGTTTACGGTCACTTTAATAAAGTGATGTTTGCAGGGTCATGTCATTACGGTAAACGCATGCTAGTTTAAGAAGCTGAAATTTACCTGCATTCAGTTCTTTATGGTAATGATAGTTTCAAGGTGTATTTAAGCCACTGTGGTAAAATAACATTATCTTAATGAACCGATCTGTGGATAGATTACAGTATCATTTTCATAAACTAATATTTATGCATATTTATGTCATAACAGTAGAAATGTAATTCTAATATATGTTAAACGTTATTCATGTGTATTACGGTAATGTTATTTTCAGCATTAAGGCCATTACAGTTATGTTATTTTTATAAAGTGATATTTGTTCATATTAGGATCATTACGGTAATGTTATTTCGCTAAACTGGTGTGTATTCGGATCATTACGGTAATGTTATTTTCATAAAGTGATATTTGTGCATATTAGAGTTATTACATTAATGTTATTTTGATAAACTGGTGTGTATTCGGATCATTACAGTAATGTTATTTTAATAAACTTGTATGTATTAGGATCATTACGGTAATGTTATTTTGATAAAGTGATTTGTGCATATTAGTCATTACAGTACTGTTATTTTTATAGTGATTTTTGTGCATATTAGTCATTACAGTAATGTTTGACAAACTGAGGTGTATTAGGGTCATTACGGTAATGACGTTCACATGTAAATTTGTGTCATTATAGAAACAATATTTTCTAGGGCTGCAACTAAACGATTATTTTCCTAGAATTAATTATAATTAACAATTATTATTAATACTGTAAATTTTGTTCAAATTTAGTGCCATGTTTCATGTTCACCTTTCTGAGACTTTTAAGAATAAGTAAAAGCAGAGTGGCAGGTGCAGTACCTTGCTGAAGGTGGGTGAGCTGCACGGTGGGGGACTACAGGTCACTGCCAGGCGGTCCAGGTGAGCCATGATGACCACAGCCGTCTGCCGCAGGTCAATGGCCAGCTCGTTGTCCTGGGGCAGGTTCAGGTATCGCAGGAAACCTTCGTTCGGGCTCAGTGGGGCAGATAAAATCTGAAAGAGTGGAGAGGACAATTTATAGTGAGACAATAACGCACACCAGCTGCAGTTCGACAGGTTTTAATTCAGTTTCCCGAACCTCGAGCTCCTCATCAAGGACAGGCTCCTCGTTGCTGCTGTGGATGCTCTGAAAGCGTTGTAGCAGGGGCAGTAAGGGGGCGCTGGTGCCCTGACTGGAGCGCTCGTTATCCATCTCTTTGGTGCCTCTGTCCCACAGCCTCAGCAGCAGCAGCACGGCGGACAACAGCTGGCTATAATCACACAGACATATGTGAGTGGATAAACTGCAACAGTAGACTGTTCAAATTAAAAAAAAAAAAAAAAATGAAATAAGACAGCTTTCGTCACGAAACATGAATAAACTCGAACAGAATTCGTTTTACGTTTTACGCAGGTGATGACCCCTGACCTTGGACAGAATCTTGCCATGTAAAGAGGTTATAAGCGGTGTGTACCTGAGCGTGCCTCTCTGAACAGCCAGCTCCAGCAGAATAGCCAGGGCCAGGTGCTTATCCTGCAGTGGAATGCCGCTGGGAGCTTTACCAGTCCCACCTCCGTGCACCTCACTGATCCAAAATAAATAAATCACTTCAGTCATAAATGTTGGAAAAAATAAATAATCGTAAATGCACAATTGTGATTGAAGCCCTTCTAAAGATGTGTCATTACGGTAACAAAGTTGTTTTCATAAACTGATATTCACACGTGTTTGCGTAATGACTGTAATAAAATGTAATTTACATGTGCATTTGTGTTATTATTGCGTAAATTTATTTAGTTTTTTTTTTTACATATATTCGGGTCATTATGTTATCCTCACGTGTATTCACGTCATTATGGTAAATGTTTTATTTTCATCTAACTAACCTTGTTATGTGTGTGTCACTATGGTAACAATGTTATTTCCATGCATATTCATGCCATTATAATAATGATTTATTTACTTATTTAAGATAAATGTTTGTCAAGGCGTATTCCTGCTATTACAGTAACAATATTATTTCCTGTGTTTTCATGTAAAGGGCTTATTTTTACGCTAGAATTAGTGCTATTGTGAAGCCGTTTATTTAACGACGCATTTACCCCACCTGAGGAATTTGGTAGCTCTGTCTACGACCTCCAGCCACACGGACGACACGGTGCTCTCGTCGAACAGCGTGGCCTCGGGGAGAGCACGCAGGGCATCCAGAGACTCCTGCAGCAGCTCACTGCACAGGTCTGCGTCGTCACCTACACACAAAAACACGGTCATGATCTGGCAACTTATAGCTAGTAGTTATAGCTGTCCGACATGAGTGTTTCATTGCAGAGAAGCCTTTTTTTTTTTTAAAGACATCATGTGCATGAGCACGTCTAAACGGATAAAAACGTTTTGCTTCAGTTTCAACATTCATGAGTTTTACAGGTACATAACGATTAGATAATGGCATATTCAGGGAATTCCTTGTGTGTGGAGCTCAGAGATCCAAAGCAGCCAGTCCTGCCCATTCCTTAGGAACGGAAAAAATCAAATCACGCATCATCATCAGTGGGAAAAACATCAGGACGCTCGGTCTCTCTCAGTCTGCAGCAAGCTGAAAACAATTCCCAGCATGAGTGTTTTAGTTCTGGGTCCCCCCCTCCCCCCCATCTTGGGTGGGGTATTTTTCTATCTATATAATATAATATAATATATAATATAATGTGTCTGAGAGCACTAGGTGCCAAAAAAAGCATCTATTGATCAATCAGGGGTGCTGATGAGGTTTGCACGTTGCTTACCGGACCTCCAGGCTCGACGGAGGAATGCAAAAGCAAATGAAAGAGCAGCCCTGGACCCGACTTGTGCCAAACCCTCCACTCCTTTACTCACGGGACGACTACTGCAGAAACACACAACATGCAGATAAAATAACAGAAAACAATTATTTTTACGTTGCACAAAATCTCACTTTAAGGCGCTTTACTGCCTGTCGCACCTCTTGTTATCGACGGAGGGCAGCGGGGGGCTGGGCGGACTCTTCCACCGGACTTTGTACGTCTCCTCCATCATGCTGTGGGTGAGGGAGATGAGGTAGCGCTCCAGGATGAGCAGCCGCTGGCTCAGACGGCGCCCAGACAGAGTGCTCTTAGCCGTCTGAGCGGCCAGTTTCTGCTGGTCGTCCACAAGCACCCGGAGACAATCCTTCAGCTCCCCTTCATCTGAACAGACAGCACACGGGGGAATGACAACGACACGCGTTAGCGAGTGGGTGAGATTGCGAAATTTTGTTCAAAGACCGACCAGGCAATGTCGTAACCTCATGGCCGATTCAACCAGGTTGTGTGCTGAAATATCACATCATATCATATACTACGTAACGCTTTGAAAATACGATTAGAATACATTATAACATTTCTAAAAGAGAAGAATTCAAAATTAACTGTCAGAACGAACACACGAAAGGCGTGAGAATTAAACAAAACCAGCATCGATGAATATTCATGAGATGCAAATTAGAAAAGCACCCCATCGCCACTCCTACAATCTTTAACAGCCTAATATTGATAACATGATAGAATTTAGAGATCAGTTCAACAACGTCGACAAAATGTACACAGTATATATAAAAATACAAAAAAAAGAAGGTCACGTTACCATGACAACCACGACTTGGTTCATCACTAACCCTACCATGACTCTAAGAAAGTTAGTGCACAGATTGTATAGGTAAATGTTTTCCGCCATGGAGATATTTTCGAATCGTTTACGTGTTCACGGCGATTTGAACCCCTTTCTACAGTGGAAAACCTGAAAGGATTGAATATTAAAGAAGCACTCAATCCCATACCCAACGCTGACGCGTTTCCTTTCAAAACCGGAAGTCGAAAGCGTTTGATTGAGTCGCACGACAGCCAATAGCGTTCAAGATACGCAATGCCACGCCCCTGCAGAATCTAAACAAACCAGCCAGCCTTTTTCAGCTTTGGAGAATTTCTTACTTTAACCAGGACGATATCCCAGAAAGTCAGGTAACTCTCGCACAAAACTCCGCCCTCTGCCAAACGAATAATCTCCGCCAATTTATCCTCAGCTAGAAAAGAGAGGACACAGCGAACCATTTACTGCTAACAAGCCACTCCTGTAGAGCAAGACACGCCCATTAGGGCGGGGCATACACAACACGTTTTAGAGAATTTAACTGGATGTTTTAATCATTTTATTTTTTTTCCCACAGGAAGAAGTGATTAATTATAAAGATAAAATGTTTTAAAGGTTTTTTTTTTAAAGATATATATACACACACACTAGCTTCTGTAAAGCTGCTTTGAGACAATGACTATTGTAAACAGCGCTATACAAATAATATTGAATTGAATTGAATTATTGATTCCAGGAGTACTTTAGGTTGGTTCTCTTTCAGTAGGATATAAGGACAAGGGAACATGTTATGCAGCAAACACCGTGTTTATTAAGCTTTCCAACGTGACGAATGCGAAACTGGTGCAATGCTTTTCCATCAGCAGACTTATCAGCCCTGAGCAGGAGACCAGCTCCACCCCAACACACACACACAGAGCGAGAGTCAGCTGGGTAAAAATAACCGTCCCTCACACACAGTCTGTAGTCACCCGAGCCTGAAAAACTTCACGTGCCCGAGGCTTAAATCTCGCTCTCTCTCACTAACACACACAAACAGATTAGATGTGTTAAGCCTGCATGAGATGGAGCAAGTCATGTGTGTCCTGAACTGAATCCTGAGCCATGTTGGGACATCACGACTCGCTCCTTCATACCATTCTGCAGAGTTCAGCTGAAAACAGTAGTACACACACTAGTCAGAAACAAACAAACAAGTACATCTGACTCACCTTTGACCTTCCCGAACTTTAGAAGCAAGCACATAACTTTCAGTGCACCTTTCAGTGCAGTGAAACATCACGGGGATATTTAAATATTAAAATTTGAGTCATTTGGCCAATGCACTTATAAAAATCGTCCTCTGATTAAGCTAAGCGTCTTCACCGAGGGTCTAACACATTTTAAAAAAAAGGGAGTTTCTCCTGTAAAAAGAGAAGTAAGTGCTGGAGTAGACAGAGAAGTGTATAAATCGGTGTTTTATCAGTCTAGGTTTTTCATCTCGGTATGGTGACAATAAAAACGCGGACTCTGAGGTTCGGCGAAGAGCGAGCGGGATGACCTTGCAGAATGTCTCTTCCTGAAAGCTGCGCTCAGCACCTGGTTTTACAACTATAGAGCGAGATTAATTAGTAGCTCCGCCCACCTGGCTGCCTCCCCCAATCCCATGTCTCGATGATGGAATGATGGACAGATGAGGAAGACGCCTCCTCTTCCTCTTTCTTCTCCTTGTCGTTGGACTCGTCTTTCTTCTGAGCACCGGGACAATCTGCAGAGTCCTCTGACAACAAGAACGCGAAGGGAAGGATTATCTCACACACACATACATATAAACAAAAACATATGCTAGCGATATGAGGATATTGACGGCGGTACCTGGAAAGGCAGATTCCTCTCGGTTGAAGATGATCTCCTCGTCTTTAACCATCTCATTCCACATCTCGCTCAGTCCTTCTGAAGAGAACGCACGCTGAGGAAAAAACCTAAATACATTAGTCCGATCATCAAAAATAACTTGCGCAGGACTGACAAAATAACGTTAGACGATGCATCTTAAGGATACGTTTGAAAAAGCGTAGGCGTTCATCAGCTTGTGTATGCGGAAGAGGGCGCATAGAGAGCGCTTTAAACATCAAACATGTAGAATTACTAACAGAATTCTAATCGTAGATAATCGTGACCGTGTAAGAATGCGTACGAAGTTTAATCCCACATCAGCCGCGTCGCGAACTGACTGACGCGACAAAGATTTTTAATCCGTGGATTAAAATCAAGACTTTCAAATACGATGCGCTACTTATTCTGTATTAATGCACATAATTAGCTAGTCAGCTCTTGGTGTGTTACGCTAGCGACCACTCATCAGCCTCTTCACGCAACAAGACACTGGACCGCGAACTTTGACTCGCTGTGAAATTCATTCATGTGCGATTTCGGCGAATCAAGAAGCACCTACTTTCACAGGAAAGCGACTGACGTGGCAGACGACCAATTACGGTCCGGTTCTCAAAGTCCGGCCCAAACAAAACCTTTACGACTATAAAAGCCTCGTTGTTCGAATTCGAACATTTTTCTGGTTGGAAACCGGTGCGTGGACGTGTGATGAGCAAATCAGATATTGTATCTTTTAAGATGCTGAAGCTTGGCGCCAGAAAAGTGTACAACAGACATGTGGAACTGCATGCAGCATGGGCGGAGCCTTTGAAACCGATACTAGATGCGCAGTCGATCTAAATCGTGTAGAAATAATAAACGGAAAGCGGTCTTATGCAGTTGTATGGCAGGGAAATGGGTTTGAAAGTGGTGAGAAATGGACATGTACAGGAAAGCACATGTACTGTTAGCGACTAGCTAACTTGCATCACCGCCATTTACGAGGCGTTTTTTGCATCGTTCATTGCTCAACTCCGACACTCTAGAAACACGACTCTACACAACGATGCCGTAAAAGCCCCAGCGAACACAAACTCCAGCTGTTTCGGTTGCACAAGAGCGTGCGGTAATATACCCGGCAATACACTCGTTTAACACCCACCCGCACAAGGGAAAGAAAAAAAATAACAACCTGCAGGAAGATGTCACCTGATCCAGCTGGGACTCTGCCAGGCGTAAAAATACACACGTTTACATTATCACCTACTTTATTTCAGTGCTGTGCACACGCTAAAGATGAGGACGAGGATAAAACGATTATTTACAATCACATCACTAAAATTAAATATATAGTTGATATATAGTATAGTTGGATTATTTAGATATCCAACCCATAATCCATACTTATTCCGAAACTACTTACCTTTCAAAGAGATTTTAATAATGCCAAGTAATAATGTAAAACACACGTGGCAAATATATCGGCACCCTATATTAACTGCCACCCATTCAGAATAAACAAACATCCTTTCCGCACGTTTTAAATTCTCACCGTTTGGTTTATTTATTTTTGCAACGAGCAAATGAAAGCCGAGCATTTACAATGTAAATTCTGCCGTGCGGAGAAAGCAGGCGGCGTCTTCCTGCCGTCGATTCGATGCAAATGATGGCGATAAGTGAAGAGCACTCGGTACGATACAGGCAAAACATCATGATGAGGGCTGTGTGAGATGTTCTGCAGGTTAGAACCTCAAAATAAAACTCTTTGGATAAGCAGCGTTTTTTTTTCCTGGATGATTGGCAGAGGTTTGGGTGCGAGGATGTTTTATTCTAATTCTCGGCGGTCACATCACAACTTCATAAAAATGACATTTTTATAAAATCCCCCTTCCATTTAAGTTGATTTCGTAATTATAAATGAATGTTCCATGTATTTGTTTTTAAATAAAATGATAAAATAATTGTTTACATAAGAATGTAGAAATATCTATGAAATATCCACGTCTCGGATTGCACGGCCATTTTCTCACCACTGTATACCATCACCATGACAACCGTGATTTAACAAGTCACTGATTTTATCTGGACACTTGCCGTCTTTTTCTCTGCACATTTTTACGCCTTTCGCGTCACCGTCAAGCTCGAGAGGAAATCATTTCACCTGTGGAGCAAAACCAACGGCGCTGTCTGGGTGGGAGGGGCATACCATGTCGCCCCAGTCAATCACAGCAACGCTGGCCAATCACAGGTGTCGGTCAGCTTGTGTATGCAGAAGATGGCAGATAGTGCTTTCTTCTGAGTGTGTGTAATATACTGTACTGTAATGTAGCACAAGGATCAGCCCGGAAAAAGGTGTTGGTTGGCTTTGCGTGTCTTTGAGGAAGAAAATTTTTTAATATATGTATTTATAACTAACTAACTAAATACAGAAAATAAAATGGAAGACTTACAGATATACAAAGCAACACAAAGGACTCATAAAATGTGCAGAAGTAAATACGGTTCCATGAAAAATTCTTAGCTGCTCAAAAAAAAAAACCTACTAATTTGAAAAACTTTAGTAAAAAAAAAAAAGAATTTTTAAAAAATAAATAAATAAAAAAAAACTTTTTAACTAGCATGATATTTGTTATTACATGTTTGCTCAGGTTTTGCATTTAATTAAAAAATAATTAAAATATACAAAAAGTTTAATGTCTACGAAGATAATGTATAAAAATAACTATCATTTACCAAAAAAAGGAACAGGAAAAACATAAACAATAATAAAATATGTAAATAAAAAAAAATTGTTAGCATTAAAATCAGCTGCTTAAAAAATTATCGACTTGATTAATTTAATTTAACAAACAGATCACAACACAAGCCATCTCTCGCAAACACATTGAAAAGCATCGTGACCTAACACCTCGTCATAGCAACGTTAGATCATTCAATTATTATTACGTTACATTACCATCATTAACATTAGAAATAACTGATTATCCCCCGAGAGCATGTTTACACTCCTCCAAGTGTCAGGAATTTAAAGAAAAACGGAGTTTAAACTCAGGAATTTTCTGAGTGCGTGTTACTCGGACACGAGCTATTGCGCAATACGAGTTAAGAAATCACAATCTCTGCAGCCAGGGATTCCTTTTATGGCGTATATTTACATTAGTGAGAAAACTAGAAACGACCAACGGTAATACTTGTTGGTTTCATGACTCAGAAGTATTATTATTATTTATAATAAATATACCGTCTCCTTTACCTGCAAATCGATCCTCAGCCATTTGTCATGAAACCGCAGCTGAGCGTCGAGGAAAAACGGAGGGGACGGCATCCTTTCTTCTCTTCCCTACAAGAAATATTCAACAACAATTTAAATAAACGCACACACAATTTCACACCAAACACACACACACACTTTACTCCTGCAAGGCTTTAAAGTTGCAGAACAGTTCCGGTTTTCCAGAAATATCATCATTTTAACACGTTCCACATTTCCAAGTTGCGCTTTATTGGTATTTTAATCACAGAACATAAAACTGAAGCACTTTTTTTTTTTTTTTTTTTAAATCTCGCACGTTTCACTCGCCTATCGTAAATAAATCTAAATCGAACCCCTCAGCCACTCGTCACCTTTCTGTTCGGGATGAACGGCGAATAAAACCTACTGTATTTGTACACTGGACTTCAATTGTACAGAATTCCAGAGGAAAAGTGAGGACTTCCGTCTCATTACGCGTTTCCATCGAACGCTAATTTAGTAAAAAATGACAGACGGTCTAAACGGGAAACCTTCACATTCCTGTCGTTGATGAGATAACATCCAGACAGAATTCCCTGAATTTCCAGACTTTTCTGGCTGTGCAAATGAGCTCCAAGTCTCCATTCATCCAGCTGATATATCCGATGGATATAACTCCATCTTCATTCAGCTCGCTCTCTTTAAACGAATAAACGGGGAAATGTCCTGGGGGGGGCGGATTTGATTCTAATCACATGGAGATTTAAGGGGGAAAAGCGAAATCTCGTAGAAAAATCAGACCATCGTCTCGTTCGAGGTCCGACACATGTAGGATTTAAATTAGAAGTCAGACGTACATCCCGGCGTTCTCTCGAACCCATGATTACTTGATTTAATCGTGTGCATCATCGGGAATAAAGTGGAACGTGGGAAGTCTGGGAAGTCCGGGTGTCGCCCCTAATCATCTGGGCCCTGCAATTAAATCCCACAAAATCCAGAAGGGAAATACTTACAATATCTGTAAGTAGGAAAGTAAAATAAAAGTCCTCAATGTTTATTGATTGATTGCTCAGGTGTAGAACGCTTTCAGTTTTCTCCTACTCCACTCTTTAAAAGGACAGTCTATTTATTTCCCAACATCAACATTTAAAGTGTAAGAGTTTAACACGATGGATCTAGTCTTTAAGCATGACAGAGTTCCCTTAAAGATTTAAGGGTTAATTAGTTCATTAATGAATGAGTTAAATGAAGTGGATAAGGCTTTATGATGACAGGGCTGGAGATGCTGATGCATCAACAGTCCTATTGGAGACATGATTGCATGAACTAGCTGAACATGGCGTTCACAAAGCCGGATATAAGGTGTTACATGTAGTTTATTGTTGTAGGAAGCAGGTCAATACAGGAGACGTGGTGAAACCATACAGACAGAGGGACAGACGGTGAGCGCGCGCGCGGTGTTGTTGCTGTGTGCTGGATTTAGCATCAAGGCTAACACTGTTAGCTAACCGGCTAACGCGTCCAAGAGGACGTTTCTAAGCGCTGACAGCGCGGCGTTCTTTAACTTTACATTTATAAACGTAGGTTTAATCTGCATACTGGTTGCTGCTGTTGTTGTTTTTTTTTTTATATATATATATGTAAATGATAAACATAGCGCTGTACCTCAGGTGTGTTTCGTATCGCAGTCCCGTCCCTTCGGTTCTGCCTTCACGAGCTCTGCTGCATTTTAAAGTCCGCCATCTTGTGTGATGACTGACAGCGCGCACAGCCAATCAGCATCCAGCGGCTCGACAGCGCGTTGCGTCACTTGCGTTTATACTCTGGGGCGGGACTTAGGGGCTTCTAAAGCCTGCAATACATATATTATCTATATATATCTATATATATATCTATATAAATAAAATGTAAATAAAAATGAGTCAGTGTTTTTCTCTTCTATCACTGAGAGAAGACCTTGCCACATCCCACAGGATTTTATTGTATAAACATCAAGAGGAATAATATGAACAAAAATTATGAGTACATTTTTAAATACAATTTGACACAGGTTCTCCACATACTGGAAGGTCAAATGAATGTAGAGCCTGAATAAGAACTTATAAACATTTGAGTGAACTACACTATAGAAGTAAAAGTATGTGCACCCCACCAATCATAAGTTTATGTGATCAATTTTCCTCAAACTGTTTCCACATATAGACATGCTGTATTAAGGGTGGCAGAACTCGAAAGTCCTGTACAATGCCCTGACCTCAACCATACTGAACATTATTGGAATGGGTTCCCTTCTGAGTCGGGTTCCTCTCAAGGTTTCTTCCTCTTAAAACATCTTAGGGAGTTTTTCCTTGCCACC
>JAOUWY010000030.1:1813953-1826508 GCA_025728095.1 Prietella phreatophila
TTCCCTCAATGAACTGTAGCTCCCCAGTGCCGGCAGCACTCATGCAGCCCCAGACCATGACACTCCCACCACCATGCAAGACACACTCTACACTGTAAGCTGTACACTCACTACATTACACTGTAGCAAAGTGTAATTTCTTCAGTGTTGTCACATGAAAGGATATAAAATATTTACACAAATGGGAGGGGTGTACTCACTTTTGTGAGATACTATATATATATATATATACACATACATATACACACACACACACATACACATACACACACACACACATACACATACACACACAAACACATACACAAATACATGTACTCATAAACGCACAGAGACACACACTAGACCAACATCCAGTACAGGATAATGACCGAGTGATTAGTTTATCATTCTCAAGCTGTTTAGGAGGCACAGAGACAGAGAAATAAAAAAAAAAATAATAAAACCAACAAACCCACACAGTAAAGGAGCATTCAGCCAATAATGTGTGATTCAGCCAATAATGACTAACGCTTTGGGGCACTTTTACAGCTATTAGTCTGATTGCAGAGTCTGAATCAATATCAGAGCCTAATTTCTAGTTCTGCTTCATTTGCTATTTGGTTTGGTTTCATAGCCGTTCTCGTAAACCTCCAAATAAAGTGATACAGGGTATGCAAACCTTTACCGAGGGTGTGTAGGAATCGCAAACACTGCATCCCAATTTCCCCACAGTTCTCTCATGACGTCTTCAGGCCAATCCGCACAAACAGAATCGTGATTTCCCAGAGCGTTCGCTCGTAACGCGCCGACAAATCTGTGATGAAGTCACCAACCGTGAAGTGATGGCGTGTCTCGTTAACTTGGTACGTGTCTTCGGCAGTCCATAGAATGCTTTGCAGACTTTTGATGAAATTTGGTCCGGTGATGGAGGAAAGTCTCGGCTACCATCAGAGCAAATTTGGACATACTGTACGTCCACAAAAAGAGGCGGGGCCAGAAAGCGCTTGGCTCCATCGTTTATTGAGCAAAGACTCCGTGTTCTCCGTACTTGGGTGATTCTCGTGACTTCTACACACTTATACGTAAAGGTTTACATTTTTCCACTGCTGTATTTCTGACCAATGAATGAAAACGTTTTAGGGGAATGTTTTCAGCCCTAAACACACGCACGCACGCACGCACACACGCATGCACGCACACACGCATGCACGCACACACGCATGCACGCACACACGCATGCACGCACACACACCCCATTGCTTTGGTCTTGTTTTTGCTTTTTAGATCAGTTATTTCAGTTCAGTGTGAAATGAAACCACACCAAAGGGCAAATGAACCGAAAGAGTCAATTGAAAGCTTTGATTCGGACTCGGAACACGGACTAAACTTCTTTCACATTGACATTCTGTAAAAGAATCCGAATCCGTCAGTTCTCATCACGGTTAGCAAAGTTGCTGCATCTCCAAACTTCAAAACCGCTGCTGCTGAACTGGTTATGAAAGGACACACCTCCAAACGAATATAACCTTAACAACAACAAGTGCAAGTTAGTTCAAATTTATGACCGCCATTAAAATGGTCTGAAGATCCGCTATCGTAAAAGCTCGACCCCTTTGATGAGCTCCATACCCCAAATAAAAAGCTCTAAAGAAACCCGTCTTGGAGCGAATTATGGTCTATGTGATGCTGGAGGGTGAAACGCTTTCTCGAAGCCAACGCTGCCAGAGTGGCATTACAGTTCGAGCTGTGACAATCACCGACTTTGCATTTGTTCACTCACAATAAAAGTGAAAGGTGGGGAGGGGGGCACGATGGCACGGGCCAGAGAGGCATTCAGCTCATTGTGTGTGAGGAGCACAATGGAGGACTGTGAGACATTTGTGAAATCAGCCAAGTGTCCCTGCAGCTACAGTATGGGCATTGAGACGAACAGTGGAATTTGCCAGAACGCATCGGTCTGTGACCGAGCGGTGAATGGCTGCGTTCTTCACATCTCGCATATTAGAAGAGAACGGCTCACGGGGCGCCGCTACTGAAAGCCTCTTTTGTGTGACAGAGAACCCGAAGAGTGTCTTCTCCCTTCGGTCTGAGGCCGGGTTTGTGCCGTTCTGCGTCTCTGCCTTTTCAGACACTGTTCATAGCAGCACAAAGGCAACGTCAGTCAGAATAAAAGCCTCGCTACTGAGGAACTCGCCAAGAGCCATTTCCTCCCGAGAGCCGTGAGAGGAAGGAGGTTTAATTAACTCCCAATTAATTTTCGTTAGAGCGTTGGCGAGAGTCAACTTCTGCGTGCTGACCCTGGAACTCAGTACTGGTATCAGTACAAAAATAATGGCGCCCATTGGAGAGATGGTGTGACGTAGCAGAGTTACAGTACATCCCAAACATTTTGTTCCTCTTCCATCACAGCAACTGTCCAACAATGACAATGTATATTGATTTCAAATTTATTATTTTTTGAATCCAATACACGTTTTATCCATTTAGCGTTACATGAAACAAGCTAGTTCCTGTTCTCATTTACAGAAATCTTCGCCACATCGACAAACTCTCATGTTTTTTTAATCGATTTGATTCAAATTACAACATCTCCAGCGTTGTCTCGTTTTTTGATGAAATCTAGAACCCTAAACGGTTCTTTGGTCTGTTCGTCAGGGGAACCCTTTATAGTTCCATGTAGAATGTTTCTGTAGTAAAGAGGATTTAGGAAGCCAAGAACCTATTCACAACCTGTAACGAAACCTCCTTCTTTCTATGAGGATTTTCAAAATGGCTAATGGTTCAAGAGGATCGCATATGACCAATCAGTGGTCTGCACTATTTCTAGCTCCACCCACACGTCCCTCTTTGGTTTTCTTGGCAGCCCGGCAAGAAGGGGAACGGAAATCATATAAAACATGGAAAGTAGCGATTACATGCTGGACGATCAGTCATCCTCGGTGGATTTATTTTACTGAGATTTTCCCACGTTACCCACAATGCCATTTAAATACCTGCTGATAGCGCTGCAGTGGTGATTTACCCCTCTTTTCATCTTGACGTCTCTAAGAAGAGCGATGCAGCAGCGCTTTAGTCCTTCAGACGGGTCTAGCTCGCTTACGTCCGCCGCTCAAACAGGTCGGCTTCCAAAGCGTCGACTAACAAGCCCAGCCAAGTGTCACTGCTGCATTGCATTCTGGGACTTTCAGTCAGGCGTTCGTACCCAAGAAAAGAAGCATTTTGCTCTTGCTCTTGTAGAACCAACAGTGAAATCTTAATGTCCATGTGGGACATCAGCGCCACACACAGCCGCTAACTTCTCACAGGAACAACACCGGAAAATACCTTGACGAACAAATCAGCAGCAGTGAACACTTCACAAAATAACTCCACAAAGACTGATTTAAATTGTTTCTTTAAATCACGTGGAGGTTTGCTTTAAGTGTACTGACGGCTGAAACGATGGAACGTAAAATGCTGAATGTCCATCAGCGGAGGTGGTGTCACACTTTACGTTCCAGATATTTCTCTCACTTTATAGCCAAGACAGGCGTCAATGCAACTTCCTGTCACCTTTTCTCATTCGGTGATGTAACGGCTCGCTTATGCTCCCTGAAGCTGTTCACGCTGACTAACACTTCCACACCGGCCTGTATTCAGGCTTTACTCAACCCCCAGCATCAAAGAGTGGTGTAACGTGATTCCTAATCTGATCCCAGCTCAGGTCCAAGTTCAAGCGAGTACGAATCTAACTCTGAGGTTTAGTGTGAATGCTTAGGAATAGGAATCGCATTACACCGCTCTTCAATGCTTATGGACAATATGACCAGACTTGTCAGATTGTTTAAGATCACACGCTCAAAACATTTTATTTTCTTTGCGTTATTTGATCTTTATTGATCCGCTTGTTTAAATTCCCTGTTTATCCAATTTGTTTTTATTTGCATCTGGTTTTATCTTAATTACATATTTACACGAGTCGTTTTTATCAGAGTTTTATTGTCTGCTTTGTTCATGCAACTTTCGTAATGCTTTCCCCCCTTTGTGAAGCACAGTGAGCTGCGCTGTGACGCGTGAAAGATGCTATAAAAAGAAGCAGTGGTGCTGTCACTAAGCAACAACAGTGAAACTGATCACTCAGTACTTAAAAATTAAACAAATGAATCAACTAAAATGCATTAATTTACGCGTCCGAGGGATGACGAGATGACGTTAGGACAACGAAAAGAGGCGTGAATTTGCTGCGGCGTTCGGCCGAGAAGCACGCTCTATGTTTTTAGAAATGAAGCCGTGTACAGGTCTTTAGAACAGAGTTATGGCTGTAGTTGAGTGACAGGATGTGATAACAGGAAGCAGTTAAATTTACACATGCATAACAGCACGGTGTGTTTCAGAGAACGCTCTGGCAGTCACGTACTTTATAAAGAAGGTAAGTTATGAGAATCTCAGAGGTGTGTAGGAGTCTCGGGTTAAATTAAACCATCCGGCTGTTTGTTGTAGCTTCATATTGGAATGTAAATGCCATTTAAGGACCGTTATTTTTTTTTACGCTGTATAACATGCACTTATGATGTTATGGAATTAATAAGTGTGGTGATGCAAGAGCGTCTTTCACTACTAAGCTTCACTTCGTCTTTATAATCACAGAATCTAGGGCATACCTGACTGATGTGAATCATTCTCTGCTTTTTACCTTTACCTTTACCTTTTCTTTTCGTGGGAACGTGTCAGCTGTGTGTTTACACCGTGTGTGTGTGTGTGTTATACCTCATAGGCCTGGGGGCTGGTGAGAGTGTGCCAGCGGTCCACAGCAGGCTGGTAAGGTGGTGGTGAGTGGAGGCCCGCTGTGGGTCAGGATGGGTTTCATGTAGCTGTGTTTACAGTTAAGGAGAAAGAACAGAAACAAGTCTTCTGGAAGCAAATATATACTTTTTTTTTTTAAAATATAGCGTAAACTGACACTACACACACCTCGACCGTTTCTAGTCTTTTCTGTAAACAACTGTACGACTAAAAGTCTCCTCTGAACCAAAAATGAACTACATAAAATTAATTAAATTAGTGTTCCTATTTGGTAAGTAAGGAATAAAGCACTTCGGGACATGCCGTTCTAGACAAATAAACAATGTTACAGAGTCCGTAATGTGTAACGTGTAAAAATGACCACCATCAAACCCCACAACGATTTGTTATAAGCAACATTTTAGTCATTTTTACCTCCAAAAAGTCTAAAAACGTCAAGTTGTGCGACTGCAGTTTAAACAAATCGATTCGTTTACTGTTTTTAAACCGCAGCTTTTTATGTTACCGAGAAACCACAAAGCGTACAAACCGTTACAAAGCGCCGCCGACACTGGAGACTCCTTCCATAAATGGTAAATAAACCTCTCCTTACAGAAAACTTCACATTAACGACTCATTTTCATCCGTCCCTGTGAATGAGCTGTTAGTATACAAACAATAACATGATGATGATAATAATATTACAATAATAAATTATTTCCGCCCATTCTCTTTAATTGTGCTAATGTTATAAGAGCTGATTTTTTCCCGCCACTCCGGTTAAAATTGGTTAATTTCTCCTGATGTCTTTAGTAGCTTCAGCAGATTTACTCATTAAGAGCACACACACACACACAGCTCACGCTTTCCTCAGCACCCTGACGTTCAGTCTGCTAAAGCCATTCACATGCACATTTAGCTTAACGTCTTTCAGAGGGCCGTGCTCGGCTTTGTTGCTGTGACAATACATTTAAACAGAAGACAGATTAGAATTGCTAATGATCTACCTACTTACAATACAACTCAGATTTATAAAAAGAAAAAAATATATATTTTTAAAACTGTTAAACTTGACTGAGAAACTATTCAAAAACGTGAATGGAATTATTCGCTAATTAAACGAGAATTCAAAGATAACTAGTTTTGCAAACTACATTGATGGGCTTTTCACTTTTGTGTCGAGTCCATGATCCGCAGGATTCCAGCTCTGTTCGAAGCGAGTCAATGTGTGTTACAGGATCGAACGCTGCCATTAATGTGGTTTGTGTAACAGCAGAATTCAGTAGCATTAGAGAAACAACCAAAATCAATCAGTGACAATTCAGTGCTGTGGGGATGAATCGTATGCAGTAATGTCTCTCTTAATAAAAACGTTAAAAACCCAATAAAATAAGGGTACATGAGTAACATCTGTAGCCAGGGTGCATCAAAATGAAAATATTTAGCCATTTTTGCCTCCCAAAGTATAAAGACGTCAGTTAGTGCGACCGTCTGACCCTATGTGCAGATCATGTAAACTACACGTAAAACTAAAGACAAATTTAGTCAAATAAAATGATCATGATCATTATTTTGTTACCGAATTTAGTCCGTTCGGTCCGATTTGTTTACATACGACGGGGCAGAAAGGACAACGTAAGACATATTTCGGCATGCTTTTAAGAAGGAGTTGGCCAGGTGAACCTTAAATAAATGACCGTTAATGTCGCAATGGCAAGGTCAGTAGCCCTTTCATACTCCTTTCATGTTTAATATACAATTTACTTTCACGTTTAATATATAAGCCTGATTTCACGCACAAATATTTATCTGGGGGTCCATGTGGCTGCCTGTTTATTTTGAAAAGAGCCTGAAAAGTGAGGTGACACAACCTGAAGGTCATATTGTGCGCACAGAAAACTTGGATTTCAACACAAGTTATACGTAAACTGGGAAACAGCTGTAACTGAGACAGGTTATGCAATGGATACTTTTTTGTGTGTGGGCGCTTACATTCTGTTGTTTTTGTTAATAACAAATTATAAAATAAAACGTTTCAAACATTATAAAAACCACCCTAACAAAAACAAAATGACACTATATTTTATACTAGGAGCAATTTAAAATCATTTTTTTAAATTAAAGTGTGGTTGCGCCACATGACATATGTCATTGCCTCAATTACAGACCTAAGCAACACAAGTTAATACATGATAGCTTGTGTTCATTTATTTCTAATGCTTAAATGAATAAAACTTCAAATCATTTGCAGTTTACTTTCACATATTTACTAATTAATTAACTAACTAATTTACAAATTTACTACATCACCCGAAAGTAGTTAATTTATCAATTATAATGTATATAATACTACTATATTATTACTTCTAAGTATTGAATTTTCAATATGCTCTTATTGAAGCTGTTAATTTGAATCTCAAATGGCGTTTTATTTGTTTTATAATGTAGTGCACACTGTAGTTATACCCTTTGTAGTGAGCACATACAGCGAACAGGAAGACATTCACCCTGCGTTAAAATGAAAGGCTGGACTATAAATAAATAAGTGATAAATAAATAAACAAATCATACAACATAATGTTTTTGGCACACAAACTTTCACACAAACCCAAAATAATTAGCCCACAGAAGGTCATGCCCTGAATCAGACATGCTTAAACAAGTGTTACTATGGTGACGTCCCATGTTACTACAAGCAGAGACACGTGTGAGGTTCACCTGGAATAAATACCTGTAAGTCAGCTGGGGAGCGTGTAGTCTCAGCTGTGCAGGAAGTGGAATAAAAAAGTGGAACATAAATTTAATAAGTGCTACAACTAAGTTGAACAGCTGCCTCTTGTACCGTTTCGCAAAACAGAAAAGATTCTAGTTAAAGGACACAGTCAGTCATTTTCACATGCTCCCTTTAGTTTTTCTTCTGAAGTCACGCCCTTAAAAACACACCGATGTCTGATTGGCAGGTGAGTAGACACACCTTTTTGTTCTCATTGGTTAAGATGTCAGTAATCATCATCAGCATCCATTATCGTTCCCGTTTACAGAACTGACCGGTACAAAGCTCTGATACTGGAGACTCCTTCCATAAACCTTAAACAAATGTCTCCTCAGTTCATGAAAGAAACTTCATCGCATCCACGACTACGCACATTTTTAAAACTCATTTATAATGCGCAGTGTCTGCTGTACAAGTCCCTGTGAATGAGAAGTTGCTATGGAAACAGTAACATATTAGAATGAGCTCATTAACATGGTCATGAGGAAAAGAAAATACACCCTCTTTCAATACTATGTTCTTATTTACCATGGCTTAAACAACAATTGTGGGGTTCTTGCCAACTTCTATAAACAAACAAATAACCTCAGGTGATAACACAACAGAATTCAGTATGTAGTCATTTCCCCCCCAAAAGAATCAACCAACATTCAGAACCCAGGTCGGGGAAAAAAAAAGTACACCCTTCCTAATCCCACAACCATTAAGGGCGATACTAGCAGCCAGGAGTTACTAATGAAGTGTGACAACCTCTATAAAAGCAGCACATTTGGCAGTTGCATGTCTACACGATACAAGTAAACATTGCTCCTCATCCTTCTGTAAAGGGTTATAAGGCCATCCCCGAACAATCTGAAATGTGCCTTTCTACTGTGAGGAGGATTGTTTACAAATGGAGGGCCTTCAAGACAGTAGCCAATCTTCCCGGGAGTGAACATCCGAGCAAATTCGGTCCGCTGTCCAATTAATACTCAGGGATATAAAGAAAACCCCAAGCTATGTCATGTAACCTACAGGCCAATCAGAAAAAGACTGAACAAGTATGGCTTCCATGGAAGGGTGCCTAGGAAAAAGCCCCTTCTCAGAAAACAGAAAACATAGCACAACAACAACAACAACAACAAAAAACCCACCAAATATTCTGGAACTATAACCTTTGGATTGATGAGACCAAGGGTGGAGATGTTTGTTCACCATGCAAAGTGCCATGTTAGGTGAAAACCAAACACAGCATATCATCACAAATACCTAATACCAACTGTGAACCATGGTGGTAAAGGGGTGATGATTTGGGTTTGGTTCGCAGCCACACGATTTAAGAAACTTGCAGTCATTGAGACAAGAATATTCTTGAGACAAATGTGAGGCCATTGGTCCGGCAGCTTAAACTGGCCCTTTGAGATGCTGTGGTGGGATCTCAAGACAGCTGTGCATAAACAAATATCCTCAAAACATCAATGAACTGAAGCAATGTTGCAAAGAAGAGATCTGGAGAAAACATCTACACCTAGTTACTGTTGCGTACTTATTTTTTCACCGGGTTTCTGAATTTTGGTTAAATTTTTGGAGGAAATAAATTGCTGACATATTGAAATATCACCTGAGATTATCTACTTGTTTATAGAAGTTGGTGATGATCACACAGTTGTTGGAAGACTACTGTCAGAACTGCTGTTATTGAAAATTAATCAACACCTTTTGACCAATCGGAATCCAGAATTCGACAGTGCTGTGGTATAATATTTGAATTTCCTAAGCTATTCAGGTAGGTAGAATGATTACATTTAGTCAAGGCCTTATGTTCAATGCTTCCTTCGTAAGACCTGGACCTCTACTCTTCATCTCTTTTCTTTCTCTCTCCCTCGATCCCTTCCATTCAATTTCCTACACGAAACCCAACAGCGATATTCCCCCTGACGCATCCTCCCAGATCCTGTCACTGCACGCTGCACTCCTCCTTCTCGACACGTGGCAGACGTCAAGTGCCTTCTTTCCATTCTGTTTGCACAGCGCTGAAGTGATGTCACGGCCTTGAACTGACTGAGGCGTAGGAAAGAAAGAAAGAAAAGAAAAGAAAGGAAAGCCAGGGAGATGTGCAGTGCAGTGCAATGCGTATGTGTGTGTATGAAGAGCAGCTCCACTCCAAAATGCTGAAAGGATACTTGTGGTCAAAAGTGTACCACAATCTGAAGAGCCAGGCGCTCTCCTGCTTCGTCTTGCTCTGGCCTTCCTGCTGACTTCCATCCTACAGAGAACAGATAGAGGAAGAGAAGAGAGGACATTCTCAACATTTCAATACAATTTTATTTGTACGAGACACCAAGTCATGACTTTAGCAACAAGACAACAAACAAACAATCGCGGCTCGGTTGTTTCCACACCCTTCAGTTCCCCCACTCACATCTTTAGTTCCGACCTGCGATTAGTTCCCCTTCTACTATCCGACCGTGCGAAAAACAAAATTGTACTGTCATATTTTTCAGGTCATAAAACAGCCTCACATGCCTAGAGACAAAAAAATAAAAATACAGCTCGGAAGGAAGTAGCAGAGATCATTGGTGAGTGTAGTGAGTGTACATACAGTTAGACACACCTATCAATTAGAGACAGATTTATTTCAGCTTTAAGTCTGAAAGATTCCAGAAAATGATGTCATTACTTTTGCTAAGATTTCTGATTGACCAATTGTCATAATTAACAGTTAATTAAGAGTGCACATGTGGCTGTATTTAAGGGCCAGTGACTTTTTGCTCTTGCACCATGACAAAATCCAATCAATTCAGTCAAAAAAAAAATCATCTGTGGACCTTCACAAGTCCGTTTCCACCTTAGCAATTTCCAACCAACTGAAGGTACTACAAGCATCTGTACAAACAAACAAATATGCGAATATAAAACCACATCCTGGAACGGCATCATTCAGGAAAGAAAGAGGCACAAATTAACTGCAATGGATGAAGGAACTTTGGTTGGAAAGGTTCCCAAGGCTACAACAAAAGAACCAGTGAAGGAGTCTGGGGCATCAGGTACCGAAGTGCGTACATGCATCATTAAGACAGTCGTACATCGCGATGGCCTGGAAGGTCGTCACCTAAAGAAGAATCCAGACTGACGTTTACACTGGATCATCAGCATTTCGGGGCGTGTTCTCTGGTCGGATGAAACAAACACCTAACTGAAAAGTGGCTGCACTGATCAGCGCTACTTATGGAAGAAAAAAGGGAAAGGCTTTTAGATCGAAGAACGCTATCCCAACTGTGAAGCATGGTGGTGGCGGCATCATGCATCACTGAAAAACTGACTGTCGCAATTCAGAAAATAAATAGCGTCTTGTTAACGTCTCGGGACGCATTTTATGTTTAATAGTAATCTGTTGTTGTTTACATTAGTTTTGAGAACTGTGTTAGAGTGTGTGGTATGCTCTCTCTCTCTCCAGCCCTGAGCCTAATGGATACCCGTTGACTCTTCTTGCTGATAATTGCAGGACTGCTCTGATTGGCTGCTGGTGATGGAACATGTAGATAAAGCTGGAGAAGATATCGAGTTCAGAGAGGCCCCTTTGTCTCCAGGCTGCAAGGACTTTGTCTTCTCCTGCCCTAGAACTTTAGCTAGTGTGCTAGCTATGGTTGTCTTTGGTGGTTATGATGATGTTTCTTCAGCTAGTGTGCAAGTTGTTGAATGAAGTGGTTAATACCAGTCTGCATCTTCTCTATGAGTTACGTCTAAAACATCAATCTTAAATGTTTTTTTCTTTTTCTTGGAAGCTGTAGGGAGGTGGATGTCGTTTATGGTTATAGATGGAGTAAGGTAACAACGTCGTTGTTGTTGATTTGTATTTTATTTTGGAAGCCTAGGTAGTACTCCGCTTAAATGTTAGAAAAAAGTGATGTCTATTGTTTTGGCCTGGTTCCTTCCTGGAGCCTTTTGAAGCTTCCTCTTCTGGTAAACCTTTGTAAAAAAAAAAAAAGAAAAAAAAAAAAGAAAATAATTAAAAAAAAAAATCTCTGAGTCTTGGTTGCCTACTTTTTCTTTTTCCTCTTCCAAACCAAGACTGGGGGAGGCGTGTAACAATCTCGAGGAAGGAGGATTATCAAGAATTACTGAAGCAACACCTCAAGACATCAGCCAGAAAGTTCAATCTTGGTCACAACTGGGGTCTTCCAGCAGCACAATGCTCCTAAACAAACCTCCATAGTGTAACAAACTGGCTTAAAAGACAACAAAGTGAAAGCATTCGAGTGGCCATCACAAAGCCCTGACCCGAGTCCCAGAGAAAATCTGTGGCCTCAACTGAAAAAGCACGTCTTGGAGAGGACGCCCACAAACCGGTTTAAAACTACCCACCAAACTGTATGTAAACTTTTAGACCCACTGAAAATCTGATATATATATAAAAAAATAAAATAAAATAAAAAAAAGCAGAAATGAATCTTCACCATCTTACACATTAATTCAAAAATGACCTCGTATGGAAATAAGCCAGACACCCTTAAGAGAACCATCAGTTCAGGTAATGTGTTAAGAAAATCTTCTCAAATGTCTTCAGTCAGAGATGTATGTAAACTTTTGTCCTCGGCCGTAGCTAGTACAATTAGCTTGCTTTGCTAATCTAAAGAATCGAATCGAATCTATAGACTGTAAATCGTTAGAGTATCCATGTGGAACCTGCGATCTACAACAGGATCTTAGCTGTTCCTCTCTGACAGAAACCTTTCTATTAGTTTCAGGACAACATCACAGTTAGGTTAACTGCAAAGTCCTGGGTGCATGTTGCTGTTTATGTTGGGTTTATTATATTAAGCTATAAAATATAAATCTCCGTTGCTTTTACACCTAGAACACGCCTCGGTTACATTTTTAATCTGTATTTTTATCTTATTCTTTATCTGCAAAATACTTAAATCTTCGCTTTCTTGAACGATATAATATATAAAATGTTCTATAAACAAAAACGTGCTCTTTTCTATCGACAAACTAATGCTGATGAAGGTAAAAACAAACCGACTCCAACACTGTAAACTAGTGCTACTTTTCAACCT
>JAOUWY010000030.1:1833084-1846476 GCA_025728095.1 Prietella phreatophila
TATAGATATAGAGTCTTTGTTTCATGTCATAGTTAATGTTTAGGTTAGTTGGTTTAGTTAGCTTAGTTCATGGAGTTGGTCATGGTTCTTGTTTCTCTTGAATCTGCTCTCCTCTGTTTCAATAAAAGCTCTTGTCCTAACTTCACTTGCATCCGTCCTGCTTCGTTTATGTCACGAATCGTTTACGTCACGAATTGTGATATATATATATATATATACACATAGACACACACACTATATATGTATATATGTATGTATGTGTGTGAAAGCACCAACCCCATGAATATTGATGATACTTGGAAAAGTGCATCATGACTGAGATTACAGTACATACCACAAGATCATATCGGTATCATAACATCTGGCCAAGACCTATCATGTCATGACTATTTTTGCATGTTTACATGTTTAATGGTGAGCTAAATGAATAAAAAAATAAATATTCAATATAAAACTTTGTTTCCATCTTCACTTGCGCAAAGTAGACTACAAATAAAGACATTTATAAAGATGGACAACATTTTCAAGTACGTTTATTGTGAAAGTGAGTTTCACGCCTAAATATAACTTAGTGATTCAGCACCAACACTTCGTTTGGCACATTCATTTTTTCAGTCTTTGTCTAGGCCGATTTTGCATGCCACGGTTTTCCTGTGTTAGCTAACAAGTCTGGACGGGAAGACAGGCTGCAGATAACTGATATTAATGTGCTCATTTTAAAACATTATTGTTTCTATAGTAATAGTTCATTCCCAGGGACTTGTACGGCGAATGCACCACTTTTAAATATTTGTCTTCTTAAAGTAAGAAGATGCTTATTTTACACTTCGGAAGGGGGAAGTCAACAGGAAATCGGTCATTTCTAATGTGCTCGTTGTTATAAATACATTATGGTCTCTATAGTAACAACTGATTCAGAGGGACTTGCACAGTCATCTATAAGTAGAAAACAATATGTAGAAGAACAATACACAGTTAATACCTAGACCTCTGTACAGTTTGTACATCAATATTTATGCAGTTTAAACCTAGAACTTTACAGTTTACACATAGATCACTATGCAGGTTATACATAGAATTTTCTGCAGATTATACCTAGAACTTTCTGCACTTTACACATGCAGTTTACACCTGGAACTTTATGTAGTTTATACCTGGAATTTTTATGTGATTTATACCTAAAATTTTGTACAGTTTACACCTAGAACCTGACACACTGTACAGCCAAAACTTCACAACCTATATATGCAGAACTTTTGTGTACTTTATACATATAACTTTACAGTTTATAAAAGGAATTTGCAGTTTATACTTAGAACCGTATTATACAAAGTTTACACAACGATATCTACGCAACATACCTAGAACTTTACACACTTTATTTATAGAAATGTGTTCAGTTTACACCTAGAATTTTAAGCAGTTTATATCTAGAACATTACAGTTTATGCCTCGACCTTTATGCACTTTATACCCAGAACTATATACAGTTTATACCCAAAACTTCATGCAGATTATAGAACCTGACACACTTTGTACCTAAAGCTTTACAAACTTTACGAGCAGAAATTTATGCAGTTTATATCTCAAACCTAACACATTTTATACATAAGACCTAACTTTTAACTTACATACGTTTTACAGTTTCAAAGTAACATGACAAGCAGAGTGCCTTATTGACTTCAAAAGAGAGGCTAGTGAGGGAATAAGTTATACTTGTTTGTTCCACAACATTAAATGCAATTATAAATGGATAAAAAAAAATGTGACGTTCTTTAAGGAATAAAAACATAAATGGCATAAAATGAATGAAACGCTTGTGGACGTGCTGTTACAGGAAAATGTTCAACTTCAGGGAGGTAACAGTGACTGCTTCATCACACCACCCAGTCAATGATTATTTTCCCGTAACTGCACAGTACAGAATGTTTCATTCTTTATGTGCCATTTCACACAGAATAAAAAGGACTGCTTGTTTGAACATGAGGGTGGAACTTACAAAGAAAAGAAAGAAGACAGTGGTAATCAAGAGAAAGTTAAAAAACACCACCACATGGGCAGTCGAGGGCAAAGACAAAGAAAAGGAAGTGTAGGGAAAAGGAGAAAAGAGAGCGAGAGACAGAGTGAGAGTATTTTATATAGTGGAAGGGGAAAAGCATGAAATTTGTACAGGAAGCAGGCCTGTGGGCTGGGTGTGTGGGGAATTATGAGGTCCCGAGGGGTCAGATGAGCTGAGGGGGAAAACAAAGGCGGTCAGAGGCTGGAAAAAGGGTTGGATGAAGGGGGATGGAAATATTTAGGGCTAACAAACATTTTCTGAGGAGAAAGTAGTTTAAGCCACACCCAAGCACTCGGACCGAAGGCATGCTGGAGAAAAAAGGAAATTTCAACATTGAATAAGACCCGAACCTCACCCGAAACACACTATTAAATGCAGGAAATACAAATTTCATTTGGGTGTGTGTGTACAGCCAGAATTTTCTGTCACTAATCTAACACTTGTGTTGTGGCTCTTGTTTACACAGGACAGCGATGTTTATCCTGCATTCAACTTTGTATGTGTGAAGAACCTCAGTAACACCAGCTTGTGAAATTCTGAGAATCACAACTCACACACCAAACCTGATTAAAATACAGCACTTGTAGAAGTGTGCTGCTCGCAGATTGGAAGAGAGGGTGTAACACGTATGCTTATGATAGTGATGAAGTGGATGGTGGTTTAGTGGTTAGCATGTTTGTCTCACACCTCTAGGGTTGCTGATTCGAGTCCCACCGGGGCCCTGTGTGTGCGGAGTTTACATGTTCTCCCCGTGCTGCGGGGGTTTCCTTCCCGAGTCCAAAGACATGCATGGTAGACTGATTGGCATGTCCAAAGTGTCTGTGGTGTATGAATGGGTGTGTGAGTGTGTGTGCATCGAAGGAGCCTCCCCGGCGCACCCTGAGCAACATTCAGTATCATACTCCTGAGCGGCTAATCCTTCCACCATGATGGTTCCACTATGAACTGGAACCTCGACAGGAAAAAAAGAAGTAGTGATGAAGAAAGGAAGGTCTGAAAGAACTTGCTTTAAATTCCAAGAAGGTGGAACTGGGTCCATTTTTGAAATAAATTTTAGGGATTTTTTTTACATTTCATATGATTTTATTTAAGGTTAGCATGGTATTTTCTCTCATCTTCCTTGGAACCAGCTTTATTATGCTATATTACATTGTTACATAATATTACATTGTTTAGATTACATTATGTTACGTTATATTAAGTGAAGTTATGCTATATTACATTGTTATATTATATTATGTGACGTTCTATAATATTACATTGTTATATTATGTGACGTTATATTACATTATATTATGCTACGTTATATTACAGTATATTATGTGACGTTATATTATATTACATTATATTAAGTGACATTATACTATGTTACATAATGTTACATTATATTATGTGACGTTATGCTATATTACATAATGTTACGTTGTATTATGTGACGTTATGTTACGTTTCATTATGCATGTAATATAACATTACATAACATAATTCTATATTACACTGTCACATAATATTGTTGCATTTTATTACATTATGTGACGTAATATTTTACGTTATGCTATATTACAGGTTAAGTTATACTATGTTACATTATATTATGTTACATTATATTATGTTATATTGTTACATTATGTTACATTACACTGTTACAGTACGTTATGCTATATTATGTTATGTTATATTACATTGTGTTATATGAGAAAAATACAAGCAAAGCAATATATCAAGCTTCAGATCTTCAGAACTATAACTACCTCGGAGCAGATGGGTCCTGGTCTGTCCATCCTGCTGGGAGATTTATTCATCGATAAAGTGGAATCTCCACCCAAAAATCCCTCACTGAATTTAGACACACACACGCACACACACGCACACACACGCACACGCATGCACACGCACGCACACGCACGCACACGCACGCAATGTAACTACAACACCAAGTGCCAACATTCCAGCAGCTGATCCCAGTAGCTCAGCGTGAGCTCAGAACTCAGAAGTAGGCATTTCTACTTAAGTGATCATATTAACAAAAAGTCTGTAAAGTAAACGCTGCGTTAGGAAAACAGGAACCCGATATTTTTTCCTGCTAGAGAAATGCATGATTTCCACATTCTGCGGAAAGAAAAAGAAAAATAGGTCTAGAACACATTTGATGTTAAAACATGTGACCTTGTTGTGCATCACCTCCCACAGCGTGAACTACTGAGCCGTCTCCATGGTGGGAAATCAAAATTTCAGTACTGCGCGTTTTTTCCTTACACCTACATTGCCTATTTCCTGACCTTGGTTTAGTATCTTATGGCTTCATTAGGCTGCCTTAAGTGCATGAGCAACTATCAGCAATACATAATAAAAAACATCATAAAATGCTAAATTATAGTACCTGCTGCATCAAGTGCTATTTTAAAAGCTGCTGGAAGCCATTTTGTTCAGTTAACTTGATTACTAGGACTATTCAGGCACCAATATACTGCATTTATTTTAATGCTTAAGCCTCTCGTTCGATCATGCATCATATTAGTCTTTATTTGTAACAAAAATGCTAAAATTGTTTCTTGTTTTTATGTTAACTCGTACTACATTTGATTGCCAAACACAACAAAAACGCGATTCTCTTCTTCAGTTCATATTTGCCATCCCTGATGTTTTTATTTCCAGTTGTAAATGGGCGGCAACCTCAACGGCGTGGCCTACGCACAACTGATTTGCATATTCAGAATGGGGACCTCAAAATATCGACTTGCGTACCTGTGAAGCTCAAGTCTTTCCCACTCATGTAAATACTGACATGACACTTGGAGGCAAGTCGTCGACTTTGAATACAGCCCTCGAAGCGAAGAGGAACCTATTTGAGATTCAGCATCTAAGGGACTGGACGATCTCGGTCACTATTGCGTTTGAAAAATCGACGGTCCGCATTATTGTTTAGCTCCGCCCACATGATTTCACACACGTGTTAGAGCGGGAGTGCTGATGGTCAGAGCTGCTGTTCTATAGAAAACGAATTGTCCAATCAGAATCCAGAACTCAACGGCACTTTGGTGTGATCGCGAAAGCCTGCATGAAATCTCCATGAACAGTCACTTTCGCTTCCTGTTCCGCTACCGTTAAAAATAAAAAGCGCAGCGTTGCACTGTCTGACCCAGAAAAAAACAACCTCTTCACCTGCTTTAGTTTATTCTGGACAGGAACTAAAGCATTTTTTTTTTTGGAGAACTTCCCCCCCCCTCCGTTTTCTGAAACTAAACACACGACGCTGGTCCATGCGATTGGAAATGAAACGGGGAGAAAATCCACATCCTTCCACCAGCGGTACAAATACACTCGGGCATACACTCCGTTTGATAAAGCTTGGTGTGTGTACACGGCGTCCAGAAAGCACCATGTGTCTCGCAAGAGACGTCCAACTCGAGCATTAATATACATGCAAAACACGGGACCAAATCCATGCAAATAGGTTAACCTTGTACCTGTACACCGTACCTCGGAAATCCGAACGCAAATTCAGTGCGGGCAGGTATTTGCGTAGGCCGGGTTTGGTCAGCTGAAGATGAACCAAACCAAAAAAATTAAAAATATCAAAATCATTCTAAAATGATGACTGCGGTATGAGATTGTCTCAGATGAAATATTCTGCTCACACTTATGCCTCGGAAATTTATTTTTATTTGCTCTGTTTTCGACCTCAGTGACCACTTTATATCACTCTGTAGGCCAACATAAAGGCCTTGTGTTGACCTCCGATCTTTAAAAAAGAAAGCTAGATGGGTTACAGACTGAACCAGGACTGGTTTGTGAAAATCCTCACTGATAAGGTCCATCACTGGAGACAGTGTTCTGGCCAAAGATGACTTCAAACATGAAATATGTGTGTGTGTGTTTGTCTCGGGAATGGATACAGTTCATATTATTTCATGCTGTTTTCACTCATGCATGTGTAGCAATGCTTTACATTCCTCTGACTAAATCAGCCTTGTGTGTGTGTGTGTGTGTGTGTGTGTGTGTGTGTGTGTGTGTGTGAGAGAGAGAGGGTGTTCAGTTCCATATTTACACAGGAAGTGGAAACTCCTGAGGCTCCCCTATAGGGAGGCAAGTCTGAGCAGGTTAAAGCCTAAATGAAAGCGAGAGAGAGAAAGTCAGAGGGTGAGCGACTTAGAGGAAAGGGGGGGGGTGGGGGGGGTAGAGCGAGAGAGAGCAATAGGCTAGAAATCCAACATATGATGAGACTGGACACTTCAGAAAAACCACCAAACTTCAACAGAGAAACCTCAACACCACCACATCCAACATGGAGAACCGCAAGAAGCACAAATCATCTCCTGAGTGGAAGCACGGAGCTCCTCCTAAAACCATCCCCACCCTGATGAACAGATCTCCACACAGGAACGAGACGTAGACCAAGAGCAAGTCACAACACGATACACCGAGCCACCAGCAGAGGAACAGTGTCACCATGACCAACCTGGAACGGAGATACAACCGCTCCGCTCCGCCTCGCCCTGCCACTGAATTTTCCACTGAATGATCTGACTGATTAAAATAATCACACATTGATTAGTCTGTAGTAGTACTGAGCATTATGTTCAAGTTGGGGACAGACTGTGTGTGTGTGTGTGTGTGTGTGTATATATATATATATATATATATATATATATACACACACACACACACACACACACAGTCTGTCCCCAACTTGAACATAATGCTCAGTACTACTACAGACTAATCAATGTGTGATTATTTTAATCAGTCAGATCATTCAGTGGAAAATTCAGTGGCAGGGCGAGGCGGAGCGGAGCGGTTGTATCTCCGTTCCAGGTTGGTCATGGTGACACTGTTCCTCTGCTGGTGGCTCGGTGTATCGTGTTGTGACTTGCTCTTGGTCTACGTCTCGTTCCTGTGTGGAGATCTGTTCATCAGGGTGGGGATGGTTTTAGGAGGAGCTCCGTGCTTCCACTCAGGAGATGATTTGTGCTTCTTGCGGTTCTCCATGTTGGATGTGGTGGTGTTGAGGTTTCTCTGTTGAAGTTTGGTGGTTTTTCTGAAGTGTCCAGTCTCATCATATGTTGGATTTCTAGCCTATTGCTCTCTCTCGCTCTACCCCCCCCACCCCCCCCCTTTCCTCTAAGTCGCTCACCCTCTGACTTTCTCTCTCTCGCTTTCATTTAGGCTTTAACCTGCTCAGACTTGCCTCCCTATAGGGGAGCCTCAGGAGTTTCCACTTCCTGTGTAAATATGGAACTGAACACCCTCTCTCTCTCACACACACACACACACACACACACACACACACACACACACACACAAGGCTGATTTAGTCAGAGGAATGTAAAGCATTGCTACACATGCATGAGTGAAAACAGCATGAAATAATATGAACTGTATCCATTCCCGAGACAAACACACACACACATATTTCATGTTTGAAGTCATCTTTGGCCAGAACACTGTCTCCAGTGATGGACCTTATCAGTGAGGATTTTCACAAACCAGTCCTGGTTCAGTCTGTAACCCATCTAGCTTTCTTTTTTAAAGATCGGAGGTCAACACAAGGCCTTTATGTTGGCCTACAGAGTGATATAAAGTGGTCACTGAGGTCGAAAACAGAGCAAATAAAAATAAATTTCCGAGGCATAAGTGTGAGCAGAATATTTCATCTGAGACAATCTCATACCGCAGTCATCATTTTAGAATGATTTTGATATTTTTAATTTTTTTGGTTTGGTTCATCTTCAGCTGACCAAACCCGGCCTACGCAAATACCTGCCCGCACTGAATTTGCGTTCGGATTTCCGAGGTACGGTGTACAGGTACAAGGTTAACCTATTTGCATGGATTTGGTCCCGTGTTTTGCATGTATATTAATGCTCGAGTTGGACGTCTCTTGCGAGACACATGGTGCTTTCTGGACGCCGTGTACACACACCAAGCTTTATCAAACGGAGTGTATGCCCGAGTGTATTTGTACCGCTGGTGGAAGGATGTGGATTTTCTCCCCGTTTCATTTCCAATCGCATGGACCAGCGTCGTGTGTTTAGTTTCAGAAAACGGAGGGGGGGGGAAGTTCTCCAAAAAAAAAAATGCTTTAGTTCCTGTCCAGAATAAACTAAAGCAGGTGAAGAGGTTGTTTTTTTCTGGGTCAGACAGTGCAACGCTGCGCTTTTTATTTTTAACGGTAGCGGAACAGGAAGCGAAAGTGACTGTTCATGGAGATTTCATGCAGGCTTTCGCGATCACACCAAAGTGCCGTTGAGTTCTGGATTCTGATTGGACAATTCGTTTTCTATAGAACAGCAGCTCTGACCATCAGCACTCCCGCTCTAACACGTGTGTGAAATCATGTGGGCGGAGCTAAACAATAATGCGGACCGTCGATTTTTCAAACGCAATAGTGACCGAGATCGTCCAGTCCCTTAGATGCTGAATCTCAAATAGGTTCCTCTTCGCTTCGAGGGCTGTATTCAAAGTCGACGACTTGCCTCCAAGTGTCATGTCAGTATTTACATGAGTGGGAAAGACTTGAGCTTCACAGGTACGCAAGTCGATATTTTGAGGTCCCCATTCTGAATATGCAAATCAGTTGTGCGTAGGCCACGCCGTTGAGGTTGCCGCCCATTTACAACTGGAAATAAAAACATCAGGGATGGCAAATATGAACTGAAGAAGAGAATCGCGTTTTTGTTGTGTTTGGCAATCAAATGTAGTACGAGTTAACATAAAAACAAGAAACAATTTTAGCATTTTTGTTACAAATAAAGACTAATATGATGCATGATCGAACGAGAGGCTTAAGCATTAAAATAAATGCAGTATATTGGTGCCTGAATAGTCCTAGTAATCAAGTTAACTGAACAAAATGGCTTCCAGCAGCTTTTAAAATAGCACTTGATGCAGCAGGTACTATAATTTAGCATTTTATGATGTTTTTTATTATGTATTGCTGATAGTTGCTCATGCACTTAAGGCAGCCTAATGAAGCCATAAGATACTAAACCAAGGTCAGGAAATAGGCAATGTAGGTGTAAGGAAAAAACGCGCAGTACTGAAATTTTGATTTCCCACCATGGAGACGGCTCAGTAGTTCACGCTGTGGGAGGTGATGCACAACAAGGTCACATGTTTTAACATCAAATGTGTTCTAGACCTATTTTTCTTTTTCTTTCCGCAGAATGTGGAAATCATGCATTTCTCTAGCAGGAAAAAATATCGGGTTCCTGTTTTCCTAACGCAGCGTTTACTTTACAGACTTTTTGTTAATATGATCACTTAAGTAGAAATGCCTACTTCTGAGTTCTGAGCTCACGCTGAGCTACTGGGATCAGCTGCTGGAATGTTGGCACTTGGTGTTGTAGTTACATTGCGTGCGTGTGCGTGCGTGTGCGTGCGTGTGCATGCGTGTGCGTGTGTGTGCGTGTGTGTGCGTGTGTGTGTCTAAATTCAGTGAGGGATTTTTGGGTGGAGATTCCACTTTATCGATGAATAAATCTCCCAGCAGGATGGACAGACCAGGACCCATCTGCTCCGAGGTAGTTATAGTTCTGAAGATCTGAAGCTTGATATATTGCTTTGCTTGTATTTTTCTCATATAACACAATGTAATATAACATAACATAATATAGCATAACGTACTGTAACAGTGTAATGTAACATAATGTAACAATATAACATAATATAATGTAACATAATATAATGTAACATAGTATAACTTAACCTGTAATATAGCATAACGTAAAATATTACGTCACATAATGTAATAAAATGCAACAATATTATGTGACAGTGTAATATAGAATTATGTTATGTAATGTTATATTACATGCATAATGAAACGTAACATAACGTCACATAATACAACGTAACATTATGTAATATAGCATAACGTCACATAATATAATGTAACATTATGTAACATAGTATAATGTCACTTAATATAATGTAATATAATATAACGTCACATAATATACTGTAATATAACGTAGCATAATATAATGTAATATAACGTCACATAATATAACAATGTAATATTATAGAACGTCACATAATATAATATAACAATGTAATATAGCATAACTTCACTTAATATAACGTAACATAATGTAATCTAAACAATGTAATATTATGTAACAATGTAATATAGCATAATAAAGCTGGTTCCAAGGAAGATGAGAGAAAATACCATGCTAACCTTAAATAAAATCATATGAAATGTAAAAAAAATCCCTAAAATTTATTTCAAAAATGGACCCAGTTCCACCTTCTTGGAATTTAAAGCAAGTTCTTTCAGACCTTCCTTTCTTCATCACTACTTCTTTTTTTCCTGTCGAGGTTCCAGTTCATAGTGGAACCATCATGGTGGAAGGATTAGCCGCTCAGGAGTATGATACTGAATGTTGCTCAGGGTGCGCCGGGGAGGCTCCTTCGATGCACACACACTCACACACCCATTCATACACCACAGACACTTTGGACATGCCAATCAGTCTACCATGCATGTCTTTGGACTCGGGAAGGAAACCCCCGCAGCACGGGGAGAACATGTAAACTCCGCACACACAGGGCCCCGGTGGGACTCGAATCAGCAACCCTAGAGGTGTGAGACAAACATGCTAACCACTAAACCACCATCCACTTCATCACTATCATAAGCATACGTGTTACACCCTCTCTTCCAATCTGCGAGCAGCACACTTCTACAAGTGCTGTATTTTAATCAGGTTTGGTGTGTGAGTTGTGATTCTCAGAATTTCACAAGCTGGTGTTACTGAGGTTCTTCACACATACAAAGTTGAATGCAGGATAAACATCGCTGTCCTGTGTAAACAAGAGCCACAACACAAGTGTTAGATTAGTGACAGAAAATTCTGGCTGTACACACACACCCAAATGAAATTTGTATTTCCTGCATTTAATAGTGTGTTTCGGGTGAGGTTCGGGTCTTATTCAATGTTGAAATTTCCTTTTTTCTCCAGCATGCCTTCGGTCCGAGTGCTTGGGTGTGGCTTAAACTACTTTCTCCTCAGAAAATGTTTGTTAGCCCTAAATATTTCCATCCCCCTTCATCCAACCCTTTTTCCAGCCTCTGACCGCCTTTGTTTTCCCCCTCAGCTCATCTGACCCCTCGGGACCTCATAATTCCCCACACACCCAGCCCACAGGCCTGCTTCCTGTACAAATTTCATGCTTTTCCCCTTCCACTATATAAAATACTCTCACTCTGTCTCTCGCTCTCTTTTCTCCTTTTCCCTACACTTCCTTTTCTTTGTCTTTGCCCTCGACTGCCCATGTGGTGGTGTTTTTTAACTTTCTCTTGATTACCACTGTCTTCTTTCTTTTCTTTGTAAGTTCCACCCTCATGTTCAAACAAGCAGTCCTTTTTATTCTGTGTGAAATGGCACATAAAGAATGAAACATTCTGTACTGTGCAGTTACGGGAAAATAATCATTGACTGGGTGGTGTGATGAAGCAGTCACTGTTACCTCCCTGAAGTTGAACATTTTCCTGTAACAGCACGTCCACAAGCGTTTCATTCATTTTATGCCATTTATGTTTTTATTCCTTAAAGAACGTCACATTTTTTTTTATCCATTTATAATTGCATTTAATGTTGTGGAACAAACAAGTATAACTTATTCCCTCACTAGCCTCTCTTTTGAAGTCAATAAGGCACTCTGCTTGTCATGTTACTTTGAAACTGTAAAACGTATGTAAGTTAAAAGTTAGGTCTTATGTATAAAATGTGTTAGGTTTGAGATATAAACTGCATAAATTTCTGCTCGTAAAGTTTGTAAAGCTTTAGGTACAAAGTGTGTCAGGTTCTATAATCTGCATGAAGTTTTGGGTATAAACTGTATATAGTTCTGGGTATAAAGTGCATAAAGGTCGAGGCATAAACTGTAATGTTCTAGATATAAACTGCTTAAAATTCTAGGTGTAAACTGAACACATTTCTATAAATAAAGTGTGTAAAGTTCTAGGTATGTTGCGTAGATATCGTTGTGTAAACTTTGTATAATACGGTTCTAAGTATAAACTGCAAATTCCTTTTATAAACTGTAAAGTTATATGTATAAAGTACACAAAAGTTCTGCATATATAGGTTGTGAAGTTTTGGCTGTACAGTGTGTCAGGTTCTAGGTGTAAACTGTACAAAATTTTAGGTATAAATCACATAAAAATTCCAGGTATAAACTACATAAAGTTCCAGGTGTAAACTGCATGTGTAAAGTGCAGAAAGTTCTAGGTATAATCTGCAGAAAATTCTATGTATAACCTGCATAGTGATCTATGTGTAAACTGTAAAGTTCTAGGTTTAAACTGCATAAATATTGATGTACAAACTGTACAGAGGTCTAGGTATTAACTGTGTATTGTTCTTCTACATATTGTTTTCTACTTATAGATGACTGTGCAAGTCCCTCTGAATCAGTTGTTACTATAGAGACCATAATGTATTTATAACAACGAGCACATTAGAAATGACCGATTTCCTGTTGACTTCCCCCTTCCGAAGTGTAAAATAAGCATCTTCTTACTTTAAGAAGACAAATATTTAAAAGTGGTGCATTCGCCGTACAAGTCCCTGGGAATGAACTATTACTATAGAAACAATAATGTTTTAAAATGAGCACATTAATATCAGTTATCTGCAGCCTGTCTTCCCGTCCAGACTTGTTAGCTAACACAGGAAAACCGTGGCATGCAAAATCGGCCTAGACAAAGACTGAAAAAATGAATGTGCCAAACGAAGTGTTGGTGCTGAATCACTAAGTTATATTTAGGCGTGAAACTCACTTTCACAATAAACGTACTTGAAAATGTTGTCCATCTTTATAAATGTCTTTATTTGTAGTCTACTTTGCGCAAGTGAAGATGGAAACAAAGTTTTATATTGAATATTTATTTTTTTATTCATTTAGCTCACCATTAAACATGTAAACATGCAAAAATAGTCATGACATGATAGGTCTTGGCCAGATGTTATGATACCGATATGATCTTGTGGTATGTACTGTAATCTCAGTCATGATGCACTTTTCCAAGTATCATCAATATTCATGGGGTTGGTGCTTTCACACACATACATACATATATACATATATAGTGTGTGTGTCTATGTGTATATATATATATATATATCACAATTCGTGACGTAAACGATTCGTGACATAAACGAAGCAGGACGGATGCAAGTGAAGTTAGGACAAGAGCTTTTATTGAAACAGAGGAGAGCAGATTCAAGAGAAACAAGAACCATGACCAACTCCATGAACTAAGCTAACTAAACCAACTAACCTAAACATTAACTATGACATGAAACAAAGACTCTATATCTATA
>JAOUWY010000030.1:1846576-1858612 GCA_025728095.1 Prietella phreatophila
ACACATACACACACACATACACTCTGGAAGCCCCGCCCCCTTCCTCCAGCTCATATTAGTAATGTTTCTTGTTAAAGCTAATGGAGGATGTTTTCAGGTCACCGCAAACGGTCAAAAAGTGCAGTTGTGAGAACATTTCCAAGAGTTATTCTCAGGGCTGAAATAATGATTGTGGGCATCGGTGGGATCTCCAGTTCATGATAATGTGAACTGAACAGAGATTAAAACGTTGTTTATTAGCTCTCCTGTGCCGCTCAGCACTCACACGCTCACACAGTTTGAGCAGCACATCAGTAACACCGAAAACGTTTGAATACGTGCGGTCTACACGTATTTATTATAGCACAAATAAAACTACTCCGAGTAATAACTGTACTGATTCAGCATGCATCTCTGTGCAGAACACAATAAATGAGATGAGGTAGAAAAACATTCCCCTTAATGTCATTAGTGTGGCGTGTGCACCTGTGGCACCAGCTGCATATATCAGCAGTGTGGATCTCACACGCAGCCACAACACTGCAGGAGACCGTGATCATGTCGAGTGATCGTCAACACACCAGGAAGTGCGACATGGGGCCTGCGCGGCAGCGTGACCTCTTTACAGACGCTGTAGAAACAACACCAGGGTTGCGTGGAAGACGCTGGAACAAAAAGCAATAACAACTTGAAGATTTATGCCGTTCCCTCAACATCGGCCCTTTCCCCCCTCTCTCGACGTTAATTAGAAACAAAAACACCAACAACGACGCAGATCGCTACGTTACGAGAAACGGCGGACAAGTTACAGCAAAAAGCGCTGACACTGGAGACTCCTTCTATAAACCGTCTCCTTTACTTTAACCTTAAGCGGCCCATCTGAACAAGCCGTTACCATAGAAACAATAACCTAATTCGAGGGAGAGCATTATTACAAACCTGCAATTTGCAGCTTATACCTTCTGACCAATCAGAATCGAGAATTCAATTCAACAGCGCCGGTCTGTTTTAATATCAAAATTGGGATTGACATCTTTTTAAAATTTTTTAAAAATACAATGCTACCGATTAACCGGCAAACCCGTAATACCATTATACGGATTGGATCACGATACAATATTTCGGTCATATCGTCCAGCCGTACTGCCCGCCCAGTCAGACTTGCCCAATGCCACTTAATTAGATTATTTAAAATGCTAAACAACATCTAAGAGCAAGTTAAATACTCTTTTATTCATTTTAGAAAATATGTTAGATTAGACTTGCTATATGAGACTCTTGCAGTCCAGGTGGAATAAATAAGAGTCTATTTATATTGTATGAGCAATAGATCTTCTAGTTTTGGCAGCGAAAACATAAGCACTCACTCCCTCTCTTGCGTGCTCGCTCTCTCTCTCCCTCACACGCTCGCTCTCTCGCTCCCTCTCTTGCTCTCTCTCTCTCTCTCTGAGCAACAAGGTACATATCATAAGCAGAAACCAAAATAGTTTCCATCTTAGTTACAGTGACTCATAGGAAGACAAAACACCGCGTATAAGACGTTACAGATTGGATCCAGAGCAGGCTTTGACGCACTTAAAAGGATTATCTGCTTCTGGGACACAGCTGAACGCTGGAGAAGACACGAGCTGTGCGTTAAGTGAAGAGTCTTACACCGTGTCTCAAACAGGACAGAGCAAATCAATCATATTAATCGCAAACGTTGATTATTTACATTGAGTGGGCGATTATACGAAGTCGAGTGGGCAGCCGCTCCAGCCCTGTCGTCACCTGCTGTAAACATGACCAGGACGATCCGCAGGTGCTCCTCTCTCATGTCCCGAAACGCTAATCGCTGAGTGGCCTGAGATTTGTGACGAGTAGGCAACCACAGGATCAGACCGTAATAAACAGTAGTCTATAAACACCCCCAGATTAGCAAGCATACATACAATATGAGCTGAAACAGACATCACGACGATACTTGAAGACGTTTTTACAGTACACAATATTTATCTGAGATGCATCAAGATCGAGACAGGCAAACAGCCGGTGCTTCGTGTATGTTAGCGCTGCGCTAATTAAAGGAGTGTTTTACGATTAAATGATCAGCGCGCGCGAAATTATCCACAGGAAGGACTACAGAACCTTCCTACAATACATGTAACCTTGCTAAAAGTTGTTTTTTAACAGAGCGGCGTTTTATAAAGAGCAGAACCGTCAGGCGTTTGAGAGTGGGCATTTCACTTCAGCGAGCACTGAAACACACAGGTCTACGCTTTCATTCGCTGCTCTTTTTCGTCTCGCCGATACCGCTCAGCGCGCGCGGGTCGGCCAACCTCACGATCTCCGTTAAAGACGCCGTTTTAAACGCCTGGACATTTTTATAAATAACTAAAATAAAACAAAAGCACGTGCTCTTTGTAGCAGTACATGACTTTTTTGTTGTTTTTGACAGACAGCTTTCTTCTAAACACGTACAAACACTGAGGATTTCCAGAAGCGTCTCTCGGACGTAGGATGAACTGCTAAGCTGTGTCTGACGTCCCGCAAACCAAAAGACGTTTTATTGAACAAAGCCCCGCCCCACTCCTATAGCGTACGCCGGCACGAGCTGTTAAGTCCACGAAGCGTTGCCAGGACACAGAGTAATCCTCTTTCCCCAGCTACACTTATTAATAGGTGGCCTACAGGAGCTGCTGAGAAAGCTTTACGCAGATAAACGTGCACCTGAACCTCCAATCCAGCTCCTCTTCATCTGCTGCGTGCCAGGTGGATTTCTCCGTCCGGTCGCTGACAGAACGGTCTGTCCGAGAGCTTTACACGGTCGACTGAACTTCTGAAAAATACCAGCAGGTCAATCGTTCGGTGGTGGAACGTTTTCTTTTTCCTATAGAGATTTTTGCCCATCACTGTGACGCAATTCTTACACGAAGATTAACTGCTGATTAAAAGCAGTGGAAGGCTAGACACACGCTGTATTCGTTAACACTGAGAAAACACAACCTTTACAGGAACATCTGGAAAGACCGTAAAGCTCTGTGTGTTTTAGACAGAGGGTAGTTTGAGCTGTGTTGTTATTTTTCCGGAACACTTTTAAACACACATTATTCTGATTATATTTACTAGAAGTATTGAAGTACTTATTAGTATTTAATAAAATAACATTAGTTTTCATCAGAAGAAGACGAGGACGATGAAGAATTCGTTCCCGTCATCGACGTCAACTTTAGAGATACAGTAGAGGTGTTTCATTAATGATTAACAATTAGCAATAACAATAAGAACAAGAAAAATTCTTCCTCTTATTCTTCTTCTTCTTATTATTATTATTATTATTATTATAACAATAATCGGAAACCTTCAAGAAAGCTAAGAGTTCATGTTCTGGAAGCTTCTAAACGCTTCAGGACATGACTGCTCTCGGAAAAGGATGAGAGCAGGAATTCCGAACTACTTCCTCGTTAAGTATTTGAATAGAATGGCACCACATTGTGGTGTTCTATTCTTTCCTCCTGTCTTATTAGGTGATTATGTGGTAGTTGTCATAGGCCTACGCAGGGTAAAATCCCTTAATGCACTGCAGTGGGTCAGTGTACGCGAGCTCCCCAAACAGACTGCTTCAGGATGAATAAACATCAGCGTGCTCTCCAATCACCCCATTTTTCTCTCTCTCAGCTGGTACATCACCACGGAGACCACACAGGGGTCACGCAGGGGTCGTACAGCGCACCTCCTCCACCCCCTGCTGACTGCTGTGGGAAGCATTACAGAATTGTACATTCGAGTGGGAAGAGAGATGCTTCCAACTTGAATTGTCAGAATGGCAGCATGATTCTAAGCGGTCGTTCTTTTATAACTTCCTGCTTATGTTCAAAATCACTAAATACCGAGCGGCACTTCCATAACTCACGTTTCATTCGCTTTCTGCGAGATTTCCCGATCAGACTGCTCTTTCACATTAAACCACTCCGTACAAGATTTCGTGGCGAAATGGCAAATAGCACGAATTTGTCTTTCGCGGTGATGTTGGTCGGTAAACGAGCCCTTTTAGCTGTACTCGCATTCGACGCGCGTGAATCAAAGACGGCCGAGGCTGAACACGCGACGTGATGATGTCACGTTAAGAGTCTTGGCCCAAACTTCGTGAAAACTTGCATGCTCCTCCGAATACTGCGACCGCGTGCTCGATTTTGCATTCATTTTGCAGAAAACCACCAGGAAGGGTAAGGACGTCCCGGATACGTACGTACACGTGCATAGAAACGTTCAACGAAGTCAAGAGTCCATGTTCCGGAAGCTTCTAACCGCTTCTGGACATGCTGGTACTGGAACTGGTCTGTGGTTGACCAAAATCTTAGGCACTTATTTACGACGTTTTTGAAGAATGTCCTTCGTAAGAATCTGAATTTATCTTAAGTTACAAAGAACGTCCTGAAGAAGATTTTTCGGGCGTGCAAAATATTCGTAACTTTTTCTTCTTAAGTTAGAAAATAAGAAGAAGTGGCGTCTCCCTCCACGTCGCAGGAGAAATTCTGAGCGACTGGGCGGGGCTGGGTTTGCACACAGAAGCTTTTGTTTGTTTGCCTGTTTGGCCACGCCCCTTCACCCTCACAAACCTATTATGATTGGCCAGACATGGAGCTCATGCGATCTAGAAGCTTCTCTGTGGAAATCCTGGATGTTTTTTTTCTGAAAAGCCTTCATATCGTAACCTGTATTTACAAGCGATGCGTTTTTAAAGCTAAATCGTATCCATAGTGAGTGCAAATCGAAGAACGTAAATTCATGACACCCCACAGCTTCCAAACTCCACCCCAGTACGTACTTCTTATCTGTGGATATAATCTGCACTTTCACTTTCCCTTCGTTTGCCTACTTAGCAGAAACGGCTCAAAGAAACCACCAGCGTTCTCGCTTCCTGCAAATCGTGCAAACTTGGCATAAAATCCGTAACCCTGGCAACCATTTTGTCCGAGAGTCTGACCTGATATGCAGCCAGGACAACATGGGGGTCGTTCCTCCACCGAACACCCAGACGGTGAAGAAGACGATGAGCAGCGTGGTGGTGAACATTGTCTGCCTCGCGTACGTCGCTGTGTCACGGATCGCCAGAGCAAACGCCATCGCTCCTCGAAGACCTGCAACACACACGACATCAATAATAATTTGCAGGAGAGCAGTGCTCCAGTCTGAGCTCAGCTATTTGGTGACTCATCTCCCAGTTTAGGTCATGCTGAGGGTGATGAACCACGGAGAAAAGACTAAACAAGCTGACGCCTGCCAAAGGATCGTAACACACAGGGACAGCTTGGCTGTCGTTCAGGAAAGACGAGAAGACGATACCTGCGAACATCATCATGTGCTGGAAGTTGGCGCCGATTTTGTGTCTGCGTCCGAGGTTCAACAGGAAGGACAGGGGGTAGATGTTCGAGGCTCGGCCGATAAAAATGGCGATCTGGTGATCAGGGTGAAGGTAAACAAACGCACTTCACAACGGGCATTGTAACAACAAACATGACCTTCAAGGGCTTTGAAGTTGCAAACAGTTGCTTTGCTTTTTAAAAGCGTGTAATATTTAGCACCCTCTACTGCCTGAGAGGTTCCTTAAATGGGAGCTGTGTGATGTTTATTGTTCTCTGTTGCTTGAACGTTATTTTTAAAGGAGCGGTGTGTGATGTTGAGCACCCTCTGTTGCTTGAACGGTTTCTTATAGGAGCGGTGTGTGATGTTAAGCACCCTCCGTTGCTTGAACGGTTTCTTTAAGGAGCGGCATTTGATGTTTAGCGCCCTCTGCTGCTCGAGATGCTTATTAAAGGAGCACTGTGTGATGTGTGATGTTTAGCACCCTCTGCTGCTTGGGAGATTTTTTAGTTATTATTATTGGGAATATTATTACTATTCTACATATTATTATTATTATTCTTATTCTTATTATAGGATACGAATGCTCCCACGATGAAGATGGGGCTGAAGACGTGGTTCTGGAAGGTGAACAGCGCCAGACCCATGTAGGAGAAGATGAAGTTCTCCGCCAGGAAGTGCAGCACCTCAAACAGCTGAAATGAAGATGTATATTAATATTAATATCAATCTCAGTAACTCGGTGCACAGCTTGATAACTAATGAGAACATTACAACAATTAATGCACGAGTGTAGTATTTACTAAGTAAAGGCTGCTTAGAGAAATTTCTAAAGATTCCATTTTAAAATCATGACTATTGATTGTTTTTTTTAAAGCTGATGAACCACGTATCGACTAATCAATCAATCAACAATTCAATAAACGCTAGCCAGTAAAAACATTCATTGGAAGTCCACAATTCAGTGCACCAGACTTAAGAACCAATTAACAAACAATCTTACCACTGCGATATTAATGTCAGTTAATTACTAGGAATTAAAATGGGATTAAACTGTGCAGCTGCTGATAACGGTCACGAAAATCACTCAAATAAAGTTAAACAAAGTGTTATTATTATATTAAACAGGCTCAAATGTGTGTTGCTTATTTCTAACTCCTTAGCATTTTTAAATCGTAAAATAGAAGCATGGCTTCCCACCCATCACCCCCCCAACCCAAAAACAATGGGGGGGTGAAAACTTTTGCACTCAACTGTACAGTATGGAATGTTTCACAGGCCTGGATCTTCTCCTGTCAGCAAGTATCTTCTCAAAAGCTGGCAGAAGTATACGAAGCCAGCTGTTCCATAAGTAAAGCGGCTTTACGATGTGGACTATTTCGCTTCCTCAATTTCAATCTCACTTCCTCTCTCGTTCCATTTCAGCTCTCTGTAGTTTATTTGTTCATCGGCGTGCTTCCGCAGGTGACTGCTCGCTCGAAAAGGTCATGGAAACTGACTGGAAGCTGGCTCAACGCTGCCCCCTGGCTGCCGCCACCATACTCGAGTCGACTCTTGACCTGCATCCACGCTCAACATACGGCACGACCAAGTTTGATTTCTACGTACGGCCTGCGCTGCTGTACTGTGACTACGTGTGGGCGGGGCTTTCAATGGTACAGGGTGCTGATTGGTCAAACATAATGTCACGCTGACATTAAATAAACATGTTTCTGATCTGTCGTTTTGATATAGTTACACTTCGACCCAAAACTGCTTCCTGTTCACTGCACGTGCTCACTACATGGGGTGCGCACTACTGGATACCTAGCGCGTGACAGAACACCGTTTCAACCATTTCGGAAAATCCACGTTTCAATGTCTGCGCTCGGAATTTTCGACCAAGCTTAAAGTATTGGTACCCTTGGCCGATACAGTACAGTCCAGTGGGAAAATAATCTCCCTAAGAAAGAAGAAAAAATAAAGGAAGAAGAGAGGCGTAGTACCTGTTTGGTGCGTTTGGTTGACTCCTCGGACAGATTGTTGTAGGTGTAGTGAGCCTGCGTGATCCCACAGAACAACACCGATACGACACCTGCAGGACAAACGGAGCACATTCGGGATAAATACAACCCGGGGAATTCCCCCTCAGACCAGCCACAGATTCACACACAAGTGGAGACGTGCTTAAAGACAGACACACACTATAACCGACGTCTCTTTAGGTCCATGAAAACATCTCTCTCGATGCGTTTCCTTTCTTCCGCATACCATAAACACAACAGTTCACGGCTTTATACTCTCCGACATCTCAGAATCCTGTGTCCGCTGTTAAAAGACCCTCGAACACTGTCTATTCCATGCTCATTAAAGATAACGTACACACACACAGACACACACACAAACATACCTGTGAAGCCACATGCCTCGGCCAACAGGAAGGTGCTCCAGGACATGAGGAAGAAGAGCGCGGTCTCCAGCAGAGGGAAACAGTGCAGCTTGGTGAACTTTGTGACGTGAATATGGAGTTAAAGCTTTAAACATTATGACAGAACAACACGCACACATCACTGTCGTGAAACTGCACTCATACAGACGACAGGGTGGTGCAATGCCGCGGAGCAAGTATATTTATCCAATTATAGTTACGTTAAACGTTGTGGAACGTCCACGAGACAAGTTAGTTCCTGTTCTCGCTGATGTTACAGCAGCTATAAACAGTCGTTCCCTCACCAGCCCTCGCTTTAATCTCTCTCTCTCTCATCAAAACTCTCCGTGTTACCGAGAAACTGCAACGAAGCATCATCTGTCCCAGAGATCTCGGGAAAAACCTTTTAAACGGTTTTCCCGTTTATCTGACGCCGGACACTCCTTCCAGAAACGTCAAATAAACATCACCTTACAGAAAACGTCACCATATCGACACTTACACACGTTTTCTTAATCCGTTTACGTGGAGCTTCCATCGTACATGACCCCGTCAATGAGCGGTTACTGTGGAAACCGTAACATATCAGACCACGTGCGTTAATATAAACCTGTGCAACTGTCAGAGCCGCTGTTATAGAGAATTAATCACCACCTTCTGACCAATCAGGATCTGCATTGTAGGATATTCAGAAACAAATGTCTATGTTTATTTATTTGTACTTTCCCTGTTTTTGCACATCAATTAATCTTTTTTTATTTAATTTCATTTCAATAAAATTGAATGATCTCACTTGAGATATATTTATGTATTGTATTAATTAACTAATTCATTTTATTATATTAACTAATTTGCCCAGTTTCTGTATATTTTTATCTTATTTTGAATAACTAATTCAATTCTCCAATTTTTGTATCTTTTATTTTATTAACTAATTCATTTGCCCAGTTTCTGCATATTTATTTTATTAACTAATTAATTTGCCAAATTTCTGTATATTTTCATTTTATTAACTAATAAATTTGCCCAGTTGAATATTTTTCGATTTACTTTTATTTATTAACTAGATTTAAAGGGTCCCAAGAATAGCATTCGTAACCTGGACACCACAACCAAGCGTGTTTGTTCAGAGACGTTCAGTTAAACGGACTTTAAATGGGTCATGAATTGAGAAATGAACTGAGCTGTACAATAAAAACATCCTGTAAGTTTCAGAGCTCAAAACGTTGAAAATTACCCAATCATAGCAGGGGGCGGCGTTGTCTTGAATGCCTATTTAAAACCGAGGGTCAGAAACAGGATAGAAAAATAGCCCATTACTTCTAAATGATGTTTTCTTTTAATGTAAAAATCTTCCTAATCTTCCTTAATGTAAAAATCTTCCTAAAGTCGAATTACAACGCGGCCTGGTGCGTTGCAGAAAACGTTACCCCTTCAACGTGACGCGTTTAAAGACAGAACGGTCATCGCAGCACTCACAGACACACTCTGGTCAGGAATGAGACGCTTTGTCACAGGTGACTCGTGCAATGTTGGTATGATTATAATAACAGTTAAAAGCTTTGAATCCGTATCAGACACTAGACTAAATCTGAGGTTTATGATGTGCTGAAAGGATATGAGGGCGGTGACGACTCCGGTGACCGCGCCCATGGCGAAAGATCCGCTGAAGATCCCGAGGAAAATGCCGACGGATTTAAAAAAGGCCGAGGCGTCGAACGTGTGCGTGTTCGTGCCGCTGGGCTGATAGGCCATGATGGATCTTAAAAACAACAACAACAACAACAACAACAAATATATATTACATCATAAACAATAAATCGAGTAAAATGGAGTAAAAAAAACAAAAAAGAATGAGAAAAACCCCTCCCCCAAAAAAACCCTGTCCAGGATGTGTTTTAAAGGAGCAGTATGTTTCCCTTTTCCCAGCTGACTCCACCCACTCTGTCGATACTAGACACTACGCATGCCTTACGATGCCTTGACTTTGAAGGAAAACTAGAAACTAGGGTGATTTTATTTGTAATTATATGGTTCTTACAGCTTTTAAAATGCTATAAAGTGAGTCATTTGCTTGAACATATAGCTAAATTATATTAGTTATCTATGATAACGAATAACACATTGAATCGGGAGAGTTCCTGTGTGAATGTTAACGATAGACCGAATTCTTCTATGCGAGTGTTACAAAAGGACAGATATTTTTTCTTTTCTTTAAAAAAAAAATCAAATCTGCTTTTTCGAGCAGATTATGATTGAGTCACGTCTAAAATTTGATGCAAGTTCCATTTACTGTAAAAACAGAGTACAACAGAAATACAAGACTGCTTTGAGATTTCAATTTGATAATTTCTGCCTACTCTCTGTAGAAAATGCCATCTGTATTTATTAATTCACATTGCATTATTGATTTGAAAGGAGTTGAACAGAAAGTGATTCTCTCTGACCAGAAGATGGCGCCAGAGGACCATGTTTGCAGGAAAGCAGCGAGAACTTCCTGTACTTCACACCTCCTTCACTGGATAATTTCATTCAAAAACATTTTCATCCTTTATTTTCCAACTCTACTGCCTCGTATGTGATCTGAAATCCATAGGTCTGTTAAAGTGAGACTCACCTGGATCACGTGTACTAACCTCACAGTTATTTAGTGAACAGGTTACACTGGTTTTCCTGGGAATAATAAACAACCTTCCGGTTCGGTTACGGACGTAAAGGACAGCTCTGGATACGCTTATTTACGGATGGATGATTGATGAGCGATTGACGGATGCTGGATGGATGGATTATGATGGTTGGATGATTGATGGATTGATCATGGATGATTGATGGATGAGGATCTATGTATGATGGATGCTGGATGGATGATGTATGAGGATAGATGGATGGATGATGGATGGATGAGTGATGGATTGATAATGGATGGAGGGAGGATGGATGGATGATGGATGTATGCATGATGGATGAAGATGGATGGATGAATGAATGTAGGATGGATGAGGATGGATGGATGTATGATGGATGAGGATAGATGGATGTATGATGGATGATGGATGGATGGATGGATGATGGATGGATGAGGATGTATGATGGATGGATGAGGATGGGTGGATGATGGATGTATGCATGATGGATGGATGGTGGATGTATGCATGATGGATGGTTCCTGGATGGATGAGGATGGATGCTGGATGAGGATGGATGGATGTATGCTGGATGAGGATGGATGGATGCTGGATGTATGATGGATGAGTATGGGTGGATGGATGAGGATGGGTGGATGGATGAGGATGGGTGGATGTATGAGGATGGGTGGATGTATGCATGATGGATGGTTCCTGGATGGATGAGGATGGATGTATGATGAGGATGGATGGATGGATGCGGATGGATGGATGCTGGATGTATGATGGATGGATGGGTGGATGGATGAGGATGGGTGGATGATAGATGGATGAGGATGAATGATCTTGTTCTCCTTGTGTGTTCAATTAACATGAGTTTGAACTATTGGAGCGGAACACTACAGAGATGCTATACCCAGATCTCACTCGCTCTTCGTAGTGATTAATGTTGAGGGTTTTGGAGTTAAATCGTAGGGTTTAGTCTTTAATCACGCACAGATTCTTTAGAGGATTTTTTTAGATCAGTTCAGTTCTGCGTGACACCGGATAGCACGAGAAGATATAATATCTCTTACATCACATTCCTCATGCTGATGAACCCTAAAATCTAATTACTTAAATGAAACTGGAAAATATTATTTTAAATATAACTCGACATTCCGGGGCGTCTGATTGGCTGGACTGCGTCTGATTGGCTGGACTGCGTCTGATTGGCTGGACTGCGTCTGATTGGCTGGACTGCGTCTGGTTACAGAATTAAGAGTTCAAATAAACTTCCCGAACAAAACCAGGAGAAGCTTCCAGATCTGTACTGTACATTCAGCTTGATATCCAGTGACCAAGAGTGGCTCGGATTAACAGAACACGGGTGTGTGTGTGTGTGTGTACGTACGATGAGAGGACGATAGCCACAGCATCGTTCATGACGCTCTCGCCGAACAGCAGGGCGTAAAGATCCACATCAGCATGGAGCTCATTGAAGATAGCCAGCACAGTGACTACACACACACACACACACACACGCACACAATATGAAATGCAGGCTCTGGGATTATATTAATCATTTTAAGCATGTACGATATTCATTTACACTTAACAACAATCTAGATTTAATGATTTACTCATCTACGTCAGATTAAACCCCGGATTTAAAGACAACCTGAAATCTGCGACAGGAAAAGA
>JAOUWY010000030.1:1895465-1905522 GCA_025728095.1 Prietella phreatophila
TTTTTATGCTATTTGACTATTTATTTATTTCTTGACCCACATTTTACTTTTATGTATATAATGTGACGTTTTGTTAACTAAGGCTTGTCGAAGTCACAGTCTCTGTGTGTCAGGTCTGTCTCTCTCTCTCTCTCTGTGTCAGGTCTGTCTCTCTCTCTCTCTCTCTCTCTCTCTCTCTCTGTGTCAGGTCTGTCTCTGTCTCTCTCTCTGTATGTCAGGTCTGTCTCTGTCTCTCTCTCTCTCTCTGTGTCAGGTCTGTCTCTCTCTCGCTCTCTCTCTGTCAGGTCTGTCTCTCTCTCTGTGTGTGTCAGGTCTCTCTCTCTATCTCTCTCTCTCTCTGTGTCAGGTCTCTCTCTCTGTCAGGTCTGTCTCTCTCTCTGTGTCAGGTCTGTCTCTCTCTGTGTCAGGCCTGTCTCTCTCTCTCTCTCTCTCTCTCTCTGTGTCAGGTCTGTTTCTCTCTCTGTGTCAGGTCTGTCTCTGTCTCTCTCTCTGTGTCAGGTCTGTCTCTGTCTCTCTCTCTGTGTCAGGTCTGTGTCTGTCTCTCTCTATTTCTATCGCTCTCTCCCTCTGTCAGATCTGTGTCTGTCTCTTTCTTTTTCTCAGATCTGTCTCTCTCTGTGTCTGTCTCTGTACTTCTGTCAGGTCAGTGTCTCTGTCTTTTTCGTTCTCCCTGTCTCTCTCGTGTGCTCTCTCTCTGTCATGACAGACGGACACTAACCTATCAGTTTATTGTCCGTCTGTCTCTGTTCCTCTTTCAAGTTAGTGTCTGTCTGTGTCTCTGTCAGCTTAGGTCTCTCTCTCTCTCTCTCTCTCTCTCTCTCTCTCTCTCTCTCTCAGGTTTTTCCACTTCCTACACCATAAACAGTGTCATCATGTTTTCCATATCTAACAATCCCCCACTATTTTACTGCATTAACACACCGCGTATGTATGTGTGTGTGTGTGTGTGTGTAGGATCATGACGGAGAGGCCAAAGGAGATTCTGTTCTCCAGGCCGAGGAAGTACATCCAGTGCTGGAGTCAGGACTGCACGGAGACGGGCTACGTGAACATTAAGGAGCTGGCCGAGGCCATGTGCAGGTACGACCTGGATGACACTGACCTGTACTGGCTACGACATCTCAACCTGGAGCTGCTGCACATGGGTCAGTCCTCCCCCTCGTGTCTGTTCAATCTGTTTCATAGTTCTGGCTTGAAAAACGATCCAAGATGAAGTCCGTAAATATCCGTAAACGTACGTGTGTGTGTCAGGGGAAGCGACGGTGGACGAGTTCACCATGGAGCGAACGATGGAGGCTCTTGAAAGAAAGTGCCATGACAACATGAACCACGCCATCGAGACGGAGGAAGGGCTGGGCATCGAGTACGACGAGGACGTGATCTGTGACGTGTGTCGCTCCCCCGACAGTGAGGAGGGCAACGACATGGTCTTCTGTGACAAGTGCAACATCTGTGTTCATCAGGTGAGCGCTGAGACAACTCCCCCCGCCCCGCCCCAAACACGCGCGTCTTACCAGTGAATAAATGATTAATCTGTGTGACTTTCACACATTCAGACCTCTAGATGTCACTCATGAACATCCTTCCCTCTGAAAAAGTAGCTCCGCCTCACAAAAGATGAATTTTACACATTTTTTGTGTTCCTCGTATTTCCATATAATAATTTACTGCTCTTCAGTGTGCACGCCTGCTTTGTCGTGCACGCCCCGCCCGCGTTGAACGCTATTGGCTGTTTGCTACAAACGCCGTGCAGTTATTAGGTTAGTGGCCGCTTCTGAATATCGTCTCCAAGGTGAGTTTTTCCATTCGAGATGCGGATCGTGACGACGATCACGACAACTCCTGCTTTAATCTGGGCTTTTTATTGTCTAGGCTTGTTACGGCATTGTGAAAGTTCCGGATGGAAACTGGCTGTGCAGAACCTGTGTTCTCGGCATCGACCCGCAGTGTATACTCTGTCCCAAAAAAGGAGGAGCGATGAAGGCCACGCGAGCGGGAACGAAGTGGGCGCACGTCAGCTGCGCTCTCTGGATACCCGAGGTACCGTCGCATTTCAGTTTATGCAAACGGAAATCCGGCGAAATCGACTTCCTTACTTACCGACTCAGTATATTCACTCCTAATTAATATTTGAGGTTTGGGTCTCTGTCTGTCCTTCTCTCTGTCTCTCACGCTCTCTGTCTGTCTCTCTCTCTCTCTCTCTCTCTCTCTCTCTCTCTCTCTCTCTCTCTCTCTCTCTCTCGCTGTGTCAGGTCTGTCTCCCTGCCAGGTCAGTGTGGGTGTCTCTCTCTCTCTGTCAGGTCATTGTCTCTTGCTCTCTGTCTCTCTCTCTGTCTGTCTGGTCAGTGTGTGTGTGTGTCTCTCTGTGTCAGGTCAGTCTCTCTCTCTGTCAGGTCAGTGTCTCTGTCGCTCTCTTGCGCTCTCTCTCTGTCTCTCGCTCTCTGTCTGTCTGGTCAGTGTGTGTGTGTCTCTGTCAGGTCAGTCTCTCTCTCTCTCTCTCTCTCTCTCTCTCTCTCTCTCTCTCTCTCTCTCTGTCTGTCTCAAGCACCGCCCACGTGTTGTTCCAGAATGTGAGCGTAAACTTGCTAAAACTCTGGCGGCGAGTTCATAATCTGAGATGAGCGAACAAAGTTTTTCTTCAGAGCGTTTTTCTTCTTTCTCGTCATACGTTTTTGATCGTTTCTTGAAATGTTACATAAATTACTTTTTGACGCAGCTGACATTCCAGGTTACGAAGCTCTTATTGGTTAAAACGACTCGATGTATGATTGAGGGTTTAGATCATACAGGTATATCTGATGAAAGTGTGTGTGTGTGTGTAGGTGAGCATCGCATGTCCAGAGAGGATGGAGCCCATCACTAAACTCTCTCACATTCCACCCAGCCGCTGGTCTCTGATCTGTAGCCTCTGCAAGATCAAAACCGGGGCCTGCATACAGGTAAGGCGCGAGGTCCGACGTCTGACGCTTCCTTCCGTGGCTCCTGTAACCTGCTCGTCTAATTCTCCCCGATCCTCTCCAGTGTTCGGTGAAGAACTGCACCATCCCTTTCCACGTCACCTGCGCCTTCGAGCACAGCCTGGAGATGAAGACCATCCTGGACGAAGGCGACGAGGTCAAGTTCAAATCCTACTGCCTGAAGCACAGCAAGCCCAAAGCGGGCGAACCCGGCCTGAGTCCAGCCCGACACAAACCCCCGACGGAGACCGAGAAGGTGGGCCTGCGAGCGCAGAAGCTCCAGGAGCTCGAGGAGGAGTTCTACAAGCTGGTGCAGCCGGACGAGGTGGCGCAGGAGCTGGTGCTGCCTCTGCACCTGCTCGACTTTATATACCAGTACTGGAAGCTGAAGAGGAAGAGCAGCTTTAACAAAGCCCTTCTGCCGCCTAAAGAGGAGGAGGAGAACCTGCTGCGGCAGCCGCAGGAGGACAGCATACACACGCGCATGCGCATGTTCATGCACCTCCGCCAAGACCTGGAGAGGGTTAGTGTCACGCCACTGCCGTCCCATTTAAACATCTCAGTAAAAGTGTATGAGTAATTTAATTTCTGTTATGCTCTCTCTCTCTCTCTCTCCCTCTCTCAACCCCGCCCTTCCCTCCACCAGGTGAGGAACCTGTGCTACATGGTGAGTCGGAGAGAGAAGCTGAAACTGTCTCAGAGTAAAGTCCAGGAGCAGATCTTCAACCTTCACGTCAAGCTCATGAACCAGGAACAAGCTGCAGGTAACACGCACGAGGAAAACTCATCCAGTTTGTTAGCTTTTAGGAGCGTTTCTGAGTGTTTAGTACTTACGTGAGTTCGACACGTCATTCCGTACATGCTGTATTTCAGCGTGTGACGGGGCGTGTTGGGTGAAAAGAGGTTTCGCTCCAGGAAGCGCTCGCTCTTTTCGGGTGTCTCGCACCGACAAAACCCAACCCGAGAACAGTTCAGTTTAAAGATCATTCAAATACGATTCGCACGTGTCTGATTTAATCCACTGTTTTTAAATGTGCGCAGAGCTACCGGTGTCATCGAACGTGGAGAACCTGATCTTCCCGCCTCCTCCCCGGATAACCATCAAACTCAAAATCAAAAGCAAAACCAGCACCAAGTCCGGAAACGGGCCGCTGAGCCCGGATAACAGCGGCAACGTGTACGACGTGAGCGGCGCCGGGTTGGGGCAGGGCAAACCTCCGCTCCAGCACAGCCGAGCGACGAGGGAAGAGCGGACCAACGGCGTCGTTCCCGTCACCAAGCCGATGGGGAAGCCTCTGGCGTTGCACGCCGCCCTGCACGGCCACTCGGCCAAGCCCGAGCCGGACAGACCGCACCAGCCTTCGCTGAAGTCCAACGGCATCGTGGAGAAGCCCGCGGTTCAAAGAAACCCGACTCCACCTGACCAGGCGGCGTGCGAGAAGCATTCTGGGAAAGGGCAGCCGTTTCACAAATCCACAATGGAGCACTTCAGCAGAACTCTGAAAGAAGCCACTGTCAGCCTGGTACGGACTACTGCGGATCTCTGGGGCGCCAACAAGAACGGTCTTAAAAACAAAGAGCGGACGAACTGCGGCAAAGCGCCGAGTGCAGAACGAGCACCAAAGAGCGGGAGAGGAGGATACCAGGAGAGCGACGGGTACTGCCCTGACCTCGAGCTCAGCGATTCCGAACCCGAAGCCAAAGGCAAGCGACAGAGAGGCGGGGACAGAGGGTTGAGCGAGAGGAGCCCGGCCAGCGGTTACGGCCGCGGTGGAACCCGAGGGAACGTCCCTTTAGGTTCCAGGACTTCCGTGCAGAGGTGATGAGCTTGCAGGCGCGAAAACAAAAACTACCAAATGAATCTGCTGTAGGTCCACTAACGTGAAGCGCCGTCGCCCACCACAGGAGGGGAACGGTCTCCGGTCGCGCCGGCCGACGGGTCGAAAAAGTGCCGTGGCGGATCATAGAAAGCGTTCTTTACGTCATAACGGAGCTGCCTTATAAACTACAGACTGTCTAGCCGTCTAGCAGCGTTTCTGTGTATATACTGCTTACGATTTCTAGGTTGTGTACTGTAAATATTAGCTCGTGTGTCAGGAGTGATGTCGATTTCCCGCATCCCTCGAACATTCTTATGGTTGTGCAAATTAATAAAGGCATAAGGACGACGGTGTTTGATTCTGACGACGTGGATTTGTGTCTCTCAGATGTTCGCATTAGCATGCCTGGCTGATCCACATTCCTCAGCGTTCCTCTCGTTTTTAAATCCCCAGTGTCTTGTGAGTAACCGAAACTCGTGTTTTTTAACGTGTACATGGTATCGGATGAGAGTCGAATGATTCTTTTTTTTTTTTTTTTTTTTTTTAAATAACGAGCTCTTTTTTACGTGATCTTTTGTATCGTGTGTTTGAGACTTTCGCCAGAATTGATCTGCCAATGAAATTGAAACGTGTTAAAGCTATGACACTGTGTGGCCACCAGGGTGCAGTGTGGGACATGGTTTCGGCATTATATTATTGACTACCCTTCTGGTTTCGATCGTGAGCTCGATGTCCCAAAAGCACTGCAAAGTTTAGATCCGCGAGAGAGAGAGAGTTCAGTGTGATGCTCACTTGACCGTTTTACGATCCTTTTTGGAAACTAGTTCATGAGAACTTATACATACCGGACCAAATCGAAGTTTGTCATATGAAAGCTGAAAAGAGATTAACACTACGTGTCCACTTGCACATTTTGAGTCATTTCACAGTCTTACCCATGTGTCGTTCATGAAAGAGTCGACTCCGAGTCAAGTATGACCCAATTTTTATTTGTTGAACATTTTGACTCTTCCAGTATAAATAAATTAAAGATGCTTCCATGGAAATCTTTTTTCAACATCTGAGCTGTTTCTTCGCAGGAATTAATTCCTCCTGAATAACCGCTTTATCCTGGTCAGGTTTTTGGTAATCATTAAATCAAAACCGATTTCTGCATCTGACAAAACTAAGCATGAGTGCCCTTTTTTTGGGTCATGTTTATGTTTAGATATTGCCCTGAAACATGACTTGCGTCCTCTGTGTTTTCATGATTTATTCAAAAAAGTTTTTGAAAAGTTGCAAACGTTGTCTGGTAAAATTTCGAGTCATTTTGTGAGCTGAGCCAAATGATTCACTGAAAAGAACTGGACTCCCCAGCCTATGACTTGTTTAAAAAAAAAAAAAAGTTTGAAATAATGAAGGTTAAAAAAATGTCTGGTTAAAAAATGTATTATTTTTTTAAAGATGGTAATGAGTCATTTGTTAACCAAAAGAGTCGGTTCTTATTGGTGAGCTGAGCCAAATGATTCAGTAACTCACTAAAAAGCACTTGACTTCTTATCCAAGGATTTGTGTCCCTTATTCCATTATTTGATCAGGAAATGTTCATATTATTACATAACTTTGCCCACTAAAAAAAAAAAAAACACCAAGCGAGTTGTTTGTCAGCTCAAAGAGTCGACTCATTGATAAACTAAGCCAAATGATTTGCTGACTCACTAACAACTCGAATTATGCCCTCATTTAGTTTATAAAACGTTCAAAATATCCCAGGTGTCCGGTTAAAAAAAAAAAAAAAAAGACGAGTCATTTGTGAACCAGGAGAGTCGACTCATATTGGTGAGCTCATCCGAATGATTCACTCGCTCACTAAAAAGAACTATAAATCGCATCACTACTCCCTTTGCCCAGCTTCCTTCTCCCGGAGCCCTCCTCTGATTGGATCGACGCAGCATGGCGGCCGCAATTTGCATAACGTTTTGCATGAAGATTTGTTTTGCCATCGTGCGCTCATCACACACTGCACAAACGTGGCAGATGTTTTCACTGTAACCGATGACGTGCGGCACTTGAAATCGCAAGTGACACGTACCGTTTACCGAGCCAATCTTGCGTGCTATTTTGAATTTTTTTTTCTGAAACGTCTCATGTGATGAGTCACAGGAGAAATGATTTACACGTCCGGATTCACGCCATCGTCGTGTACTGCGTGCTACTGCAGGCAATAGAGGACACTGTAACAGTGTGCATGAACTATGCGTCATGTTTGGATCCTTTTTTCCTTATTTCTTACCTGATGCTATATATTGAAATGGATCTTTTTTTTTTCTTTTTTTTTTTTGAAGATGGAGCCTCTTGCAATAAACTTTGAAATGCAAACTGGTTTGTTCTCATGGTCGTCGTCTTCTTTCTTTCTTTTCCCTGTCCATTAGCAGTAGAATCTCTTCGATATGTCTCCTTAATCATATAAACAAATTTTATATATATATATATATATATATATATATTTTTTTAAACCTTCCCACCTGACGTTTCAACACCTGGACGCACCACTGAGTCTCTTTCACGAGACGGTGTTTAGATTGCTGTGTCGTCCGCTGCCGGATTCTGCGTTCTGATTGGTCAGGAGGTGTTGATTTTTTTAAATTCTCTATAACGGCAGCTCTGACGGTAGCGCAGGTTTATGTTAACATCGACGCGCTCGATCTGATATGTCGTCGTAGAGCTGCCGCTTCCTTCGACGTGAACGTGAAAAATCGTCTACGCGGCCGAGTTTTTTCTGTAAGGAGACTGCATATTCGTGGAAGGAGTCTCCAGTATCAGCACTTTGTAACAGTCAGAGTTAAAACCTCATGGTCAGGACAGAGGAGTTTACACTTTGTTTCTTGGTCATGTGACGAGCTGCATTTATTTTAAGATCATCTTCACTCCCAAAACAGACATCGGTAATGTGTGATCTCAATACACGAGGAACTTTTTAAATATTTGTTTCTGGAGTTTGTTCGACTAGTTATTTACACATGATTTTAAAGTAAACGTGCTGTTTTTATTGGACTTGCTGTTCCAAAGAGCACATCACGCTCCTAACACAGCTATCGGATAATCCATGACCAAGACGCTGAGGCTGTAATCCTCTACTTGCGTGTAATATCTGGTCCTTTATTGACAAAATATGTTGTCTGTTGGGTCAGCGGGGGAAATATGTATTGGACGCGTCGACATTCTTTATTCAGTAAATATATTTCCAGGGAGGTTATTCACATGAAATTTTCACCAGACTTTGGTATTAAGTCCAGAAATCCTCACATATAAAGAAATCCAAACATTAAAGTCCATAAATGAAGTTTTGTTTAATAAAGTGGAACGACACGGGAGTAAAGTATTGAACACGCTAACTGAAATGTATTTAATACTTAGTGGAAAAGTCTTTGTACTGACACTTCCTGTATGAAGAAATTAATCAGCTGCAGTATTAAGGTGAGATTGTTGGTCTGTTCTTCTAAACATATCGTCTTTAAATCTTGTTCAATTGAATTCGAGTCAGGTCATTGACTGGACCGTTCTAACACCATGATTTATTTCTCTGAAACCGATTTGAGAGTTTCCTTTACTGTATGATTTGGATCGTTGTCCTGCTGGAAGCTCCACCCACATCTCATCTTAATCAGCTTGGTGGATGGCAGCAGATTCTTCTCAGGAATCTCCCGGTAAAAGGCTCCATTCATCGTTCCTTCAATTATATGAAGTCTGCCAGTACCATGTGATGAAAAACAGCCCACAACATGATGCTTCCACCTCCACATTTCACTGTTGGTGTGTTTTAGGGTGATGTGCCATTTCTTCCCCAAACATGGTGTGTAGTATCACAGCCAAAAAGTTAAATTTTGCTCTCATCTGACACTCTACCAGTATTTCATAGGTTTACAATGAGTTGTAGCAAACTTTAAACAAGCTTCGACATGCCTTTTCTTTAGTAATGGAGTGAGCATGAGCAGTGGAGGGCTTGCCTATTGTTTTCTCTGTGACGACGGCACCTGCTGTCTCCAAGTGTTTCTGGAGCTCTTTCCGGGTGGTCCTTGGCTCTTGGGCTACACTTCTGGCTATTCTTCTGACTCCCTGTTGAGAAATCTTGCGAAGCGCTCTTTACGTGGCCGCTTGATGACGGAGTGCTGTTGCTTCCACTTGTGGATAACGGCCCCAATGCTGCTTACTGGAAGATTCAGAAGTTTTGAAATACGTCAGTATCCGATTCCATCAATATGTTTTGCAACAATAAGGTTCAGAAGGTCTTTGGAGAGCTCTTTGCTTTTACCCTTGTGTGACACCTTGGCAATGAAAAGCCTTTTAATAGACCATCAATTTACTAACCCAGCTGATATTAATCTGCACAGATAGGGGGTGTAATTATTTACAGATTTCAGCTGGTTCCTTGCCTTACTTTACCTTGGAGAACTGCTTTACCTTAGCGTGTTCAATACTTTTTTTCCCGTGTCATTCCACTTTATAACACATAACTTTTATTTACAGACTTTAATGGTGTGAATTCTTTATATTTCCAGATTTCTTCAGTTAATACTGATCTCTGTTGAAAATTTCATGTGAGTAACCTCATTGGAAATATATTTAAAAAATGTTGACATGTCCAATACGCATTTCCCCCGCTGTATACATGTTTAAGTTTCATTCCAGCTCTGTTTGTGAAGCAGTAAAGTTACTGCTGCCTCGGGCGTATTGATTACACCTAAGAGCGAGCTGACTTGGAGTCGGCTGTTTGCTTAGTTCAGCCTGCGAGCAAGTCAATAAAAATCTTTTAATGGTTCTACAGCAGGAGCCTGGCTTTAATGGGAAATAACGATGGGCGTTGACTCTACAAACCAGAACGCCCTATTTTGTAATGTTGTAATGACAGTAAAGACTCTGGTATGGCTATTCCTTAACAGTATAGCTAATGCCATTGTGAAATGCAGTATGGTTACCATCTTGTGAACATTTTGACATGTCTCAGAGTCTCGAGACGTTTTACCAGACATTGATATACTCTTACTGACAACTTTATTAGGAGCAACTGTGTACTTCCTCATTCATGCAATTATCTTAAAAAAAGACCAGGTGATGGTTATTCCAGTCTTAAACTGTGCACTGTACATGACTGGCCTGAATGGTTAAATGTATTAACGAGCAGGTGTAAAGGTTCCCTGCAAAGCGGGCGGTAACTATTGACAGGTGTGGACAGGTGTCTTTTATACAGGTAACAAGCTGAGATTAGGAGCACTCCCTTTAAAGACACCTGGGATCCAGAAA
>JAOUWY010000030.1:2013647-2024287 GCA_025728095.1 Prietella phreatophila
TGTGTGTGTGTGTGTGTGTGTGTGTGTGTGTGTGTGTGTGTGTGTGTGTGTGTGTGTGTGTGTGTGTGTGTTGCTATATGAAAGTTTTGATGAAAAAAAAACCCCAATAAGGCCAGTTTATATGAAATAATATATATATTTTATTTTATTACCTCTTATGTTAGCTAGCAGAGTTACCTTGCAAGCTAGCGTTGCTTCTGGATTAGAGAATATAAAGCTTGTGTACTGCTAACCAGCTAACTAAGATAAGTACTACTACTAGCTAAACTAACCAGCAAGCTAGTTACAGTTAGCTAATGTTTGTAAAATAAAAATAAAGACTTGTAGTGATGGAATATGATCAGGTTTGAGACTAGCAGATGCAAACAGACGCTCTTCCTGTTTCTGGCTCATGCTTATTCACCGTACAGCTGCTGGGAACAGATAACGTATCGGACGCATATCTGAGTCTTACGGAGTTAGAGAGGAAAAAAACCCAACGCTCTATATCATAACGGTGAATGAGCCACGGTGCAGCACGGTTTAGTCAAATCAGTCTACTACAACCAGCACAACAAAACATATCGGGGTCTTAAACCTGCTAATATCGACCATACTAACTATAACCCTGTATTCCACTGATTCACTTTGTAAACAGTGAGAGGGAGCCATATGGTCGAGTGCAAAAGTATACACACCCTACTGAAAATGTACCTGTATTTGAAAGTTTATGAACGAATTAAAGATGTTCAAATGTGGAGGATACAACGATTCAGAGGATGGCGCGAAATCAATAGGAAGATGATTCAAAACCAACTCAAAGAAGAAGAAAAAAAAAAAACCTGAACGCTTTGACGGGAGAGGATCCAGAAGCTGGAAGATACTGGAGGGCAAAGGTGGACCTATGAGTTGAGAATTAGAGAATAACATGCATTATATTTAGTTTCAACTGCTATTTTAATTTCTTAAAATTAACATTTTTACATACATTATTATTATTTTGCAAAATTGTGTCCTTTGTCACTAGATTTATTGGCGTTGTAGAGACAAATATGGTCATGGATCATGGTTGTTTCCAACAACTAATCACTGATCACCATTGATCCCAATGACCAATCACCGATCATGACTGTTACCAATGACCTCCTACAGATCACCATTGTTCCCAATGACCAATAACGACTGTTCCCATTGAGCAATCACTGATCACCATTGTTCCCAGTGACCAATCACGACTGTTCCCATTGAGCAATCACTGATCACCATTGTTCCCAATGACCAATCACTGATCACCATTGTTCTCAATGACCAATCACCGATCATGACTGTTCCCAATGACCTCCTACAGATCACCATTGATCCCAATGACCAATCATGACTGTTCCCATTGAGCAATCACTGATCACCATTGTTCCCAGTGACCAATCACGACTGTTCCCACTGAGCAATCACTGATCACCATTGTTCCCAATGACCAATCACTGATCACCATTGTTCTCAATGACCAATCACCGATCATGACTGTTCCCAATGACCTCCTACAGATCACCATTGATCCCAATGACCAATCATGACTGTTCCCATTGAGCAATCACTGATCACCATAATTCCCAATGACCAATCACTGATAACCATTATTCCAAATGACCAATCAATGATGCCCATTGTTCCCAATGACCAATCACTGATCACCAACGTTAAAAGCCAACTATTCCATCCTTAACAGTTTTCTCCGCACCGATTTCTCGAATCTTCACTACCATGCTTCATCTTGTCTGCAAGCATGATAGAATTTGTACAATTTTGTATGTATAGATTCTTTCTATAAGACATAAGGTATAATCTATTATTTTCAATTCTGATTTAAAAAAAAATGTATTCTGTTTTAAGGGCCTTCAGATAATCTTCCTTCTTCCGAGATCTTCCGTCGATATGCAAATAGTCATGACGAACCAATGAATATGCAAATCTGTTGACTTCTAGTAACTTTTTAAGCATGCGTTAGCTACTTGCCCCTGAAATAGTTGGTAACACTGGCAACAATGAAGGGGAATTTGTGAAGCCTGGTTAAAAAGAGAAGAAAAAAAAAGAAAAAGAAAAAGTATTATTTTTGTTTACAAACGTTTGCACTCCACTGTATTCCAGCAACCACGTAGATTTGTCTGGGATGTTGATTTATAACACTGGAGTCGTGTCCGAGTTGAGCTGAGCTGCCAGTTGTGAAAATGCACAGATCAAACTCTACACACCACGCTACATAACACAAAGCCTGTTGATGACGACTGGTACGAAAGAAGATGCTTTAGAACTGTACGATAACTTTCTTTATGAAGAACAACAGCATTGACAGTCGCAGGCCTGCCTCGAATTTCACGAGGGTTGCGAGGTCTCACGATCACACATGAAAGACCTGAAACTAGCTCGAAAAATCTTGGCCACTGGAACAGCACAAAACACATTGGAAAACATTTCTCTTTTTTTCTTTCCCTTTGATGGCAAACAAGTTCACTAGGTTCAGCACGATCCACTCCAAATCCCCCTTTCCCTCTCGGAGTCGCCGCAGTGGAAATTCTTCGGGACATCACAGATACACTATCTGCACTTACACTTTTTCTTTGTTTGCAGAAATTGATTAGATTTAATTTAGTGAGGCACTTTAACATGTGAACAAGCTCACAATACAACACCACCCACAGTCGTGCCTTTTCCAACCCGCAACATCCATTTTTTTTAAAACTCGCCCGATTTGGCGTTCCTACAGCGACCCTGGCAACCCTGCGAATACGAGATGTTCTCCGACACGGCACTGTGTGGCGAGGACAGATAAGGGTGCTTGAATTCCTCAGTAATATTTGCAAATGTTAAATATTTAATAAAACGGGTTGAAGGACAAACGGCATGTCGGTACGTAGGTTTTGGTTGCGAGACGTGTCGGTTCATTTCGCTCCGGAGCCAAAAAAAAAAAACAAAAAAAAAAACGATGGAAAGAAGGTGGAAGGAATTGAAACATAAAAGGACGCCAAGCGCCACTCGAGCTTATCATACATTCACAGAATCTGGCGAGGTCTGTCGCATTTCCTCATATAATGCACCTTGCTCAGCAGAAATATACAAACTCTTATACATGTGCATACATTCAATTCACAAATGAATTTCATTGGAAATTAGTTTTTTAAAATTAAAAAAAAAAAAAAAATACAGTATATTGCTGCTCACCGTACACAGGCCCGGGTTCTTCACACGTGTAGGGTTTTCACGTAATCCATGAGGGAATTTTCCACATGATAAGAAAATAAATTCTCAAATTCGGTAGCGCCACAGTAACTCTGCGTCATCATACCATCCTGTCGCTGATTATTATCCAATAACAGCACTACACAGAGTGTTTTATACCTTATTTAACCCTTTCATGCATCGAGTCCACATACATAGAAGTCGGTTTTAAGGCTCTTATTGCATTTAAGTAAAATATCGAATAAGCTCCAAATCACTTACTGTACATTAATCTAACCTTATAAGTAGCTCTTGAGAATATTTGTCGTTCTCGGAAATAAAAAAAAAAAACACTCGTTTTTGTTCTCTTATAACCTCGTTACATTGTGCAACAGTCAAATTTGGATAAAATCCTTGGCAGAATCGAGCATTTTCGCCTGCGACGATCACAAAACGACTGAAGTGAAATCCTGAACGGCGTGACTAAAGAATCTAGCTAGGTCATTTAAGCATGAAAGGGTCCATCCGTGTTTACGTCTAAAGAAAACGCGCCTGTGGTCTTAAGCACCGAACAATCGGCTCACAGCACGGTTTAATACACGAGATGGCATTTCCTAGGTTTAAATCATTGTGGCATAGGGGCATGCCACAATGATTTATACCTAGGAAATGCCATCTCATGTATTAAACCTTGCATCCTGGAAGATTTGATACCGCGCGCATATTTTGGATCGTTCTATTCTTTTATACGGGTTTGTCCATAACTGTTAAATTCAATCTGTGCAGCTCAACAATAAACATCAGTTGGATAGATTTTCATAGAGAATTGAACATAGCAAATTGAGAGAATGAATAAATGAATAGAAATCAGACACTTGCTCGGCTGTTGTACTCTTCACCTGTATACCGTATTCGGTTTTTTAAAAATGTATCCCACGATCCGACGCCACCAGGAAACGGACGAGTTTCCATTTGAGTCAATGTTCCTTCATCGTGTTGTCCCTGGAGGTTTCTGTCCTCATCATCGTTACCTCAGGATTCCTCATTAGTGATCTAAATCCATATTCATTCCAACAGGTTTCTGCAAAGCTGCTTCATGACTATTACACCTATTGTTAAAAGTGCAATGGAAATGAAATGGAATTGAACAAAGTAGTGTTTACGACACATTATATCACCAATACCCAGTCAATCCAGTGCAGTTCGTGAGTAATGTCGGACAAAGTCGTTTATTGAATCAGCAGAACTTCTCCGATCTCTTGCGGTGTAATTCATTTATTTAAATAAACAAACAAATAAATAGATCGGTCTACTACAGTGTCTTTATGCACTATACAAAGTGACAACGTAGTGTCGAGCTTCACTGTAATTAGTGTGCCAGTGTCACGAGCACTACTCATACCGCATCATGTTCACAAATCATAACACGTGATGAACTTGGCAACAAAAAACGGAACGAGTTATAAATTCTAAAGCTACATTTCGATCTCTGTAAAGCTGCTACGTCACATTTATGAATGCGTTATAATGAAGACATGTATGCGTTCAGAGTTAATTCTATATATGACCTTCATAGAAAGTGTTAGCAAAAAGTATATTTTAACAGCCTCTCAGGGGCCATCGTTGATTTCCAGTCAGCATAGGCGCTTGTAATGATCTCAGATCACTCAATCCGGCTACGCTAATCTCGTTCTGGTGTGATTATAACGACAAGGACATCTGGAATATGTCATTTTGTATTCGTTACATGACGTACGAAGAACAGGGTCCAGATCTAGGACTGCAGTGTTTTGCTTCACAGGATGATAATTAATTTAGCAACACGTACGAACTTCAGGGCCGAGCGGTTCTAGCTGGTTAAAAGCATTGAGTGTCGAGTGCATGCTAGACTCGCTTGGCTTCCATGCTGAGATACAAAAAAGCCAGCGTCTATTAGTAGGAGATTAATCGGCACGTCCCGGTGTCCGCGTCCTTAAGAGCACGTTTCAACACCTTTCTATAAATAACTGCAGTCACTCTTGTGCGCTTCCACTAAGATCAGGAGAAGCCAGTTTCTTACACTCGTCACTCTCCTGGGCTGGATTCTTCACGTCGTCCACAGCAGTTTCTTTCCGAGTCTCTTTTGGTCCTTCCAGTGAACAGTTGGACACTGCGTTGGCCACCTGGCAGAACTTCCTCAGTAGGATCTCTCTGAGGAGCAGGTACACCCACGGGTCCAGGATCTGATTAAGCGAGGCCAGGCGAATGGCAGTGAGGAAGAAGTTGCAATCCATCTGTAAGTCCCGACTAGCCAGGAGCGGAATCGCTGACGGTTTGCAGTGATGAGAAGACGTGTGGTTGGAGATCATCTTCAACATTAGGATCTGTGAAAAGAGAGCGAATGGTCAGTCAGTGTGCACCATCAGTAATAAATGAGCCACGTTTACTTCCCATCAACGTCAGTAAGCAGTAAAAACTCCTGTTTACCTGCACGAGACGTTTTATTCTACACGACAAGTTCCCAGACTTGGTCCTGGAGAACCCACTGTCTCCCTGCAGTAACACAACCACTTCCAACTCAGGAAGAGCATTTAATGAACTGATTAGATGAATCAGGTGTTTTAGGAGCAGGGAAACACCCAAGTGTTCTCCAGGATGATGGTTGGGAACCTGTGATCTGAAGAATATTGATGCTCTAAACATATCATTTTGTCGTCACGTTTTCCTTCCACATTTCCTGGTGAGAATCGTGCTGGCAGCAGGCTGAGAGGTTCAGTCCAGACTTCTCTATCCCAAGTGAGAGTAAGCCCTGCAACTCTGAGGAAGAACCTAATGGTATTCCAGGTGGTTGCTAGGGGGTTGCTATAGTTTATCATGTCGTAGTGTATTCCTCAGTGGTTGCTAGGTATTCCAAGAGGTTGCTAGGCTGTTGCTCTGGTAATTCACATAGTGGTAAGGGTTGTGATATTGCAGATGGTTGTAGTAGTATTCCTAGGTGGTTGCTATGGTATTCCCAGAGGTTGCTAGGGTGTTAGACTTTTGCAGTGGTATTACAGGTGGTCACTAGAGTGTTGATAAATGGTTGTTGTGTTATTCCAGGTGGTGCTACTGTGTTCCTATGGAGTTATATATCGTTGCTAGATTACTCCAAGAGTTTGCTAAGGAGTCACCAAGTTATGTAATCCCAGGTAGTGCTAGTGTGCTGGTAGGTGGTTGCTATAGCGTTGCTAAGCAGGTTGCTATGGTATTAATTAATCTGCCTTAATAAACTACTTAAGACAGATGTGTTTCTTTACTTAAGTATAGCAACAAGTCTTCTGATCAATCAGTGCCTCTCTCTGGGTTACACAATTTTTATTAAAATTTAATTGCATTTAATCAACTAATTAAAGAAAATGTCATGTTTCTGCTGGTTGAAACTTCGTGTGCAGCCGTTCTTTTTGTTTTTGTTTTGCTTGTCTTCATTTGTAAAGCCGTGTAAGGCGTGTGTTAGGCATGTCTTCATTTTGTGCCTCAGCGTGTGGTGAAAACTGATGTTACAACAACGTGTTCTCCTATCTGATAAAGTTCCAAGTAGAACCTTGTTAGAAAGCTAAGAACGCGTAAACATCTAATAAACCATGAAGAACTTTAAGAGTGTGTGTATGAAATGGGTAAGTGTCGAGAGCACCAAAGGATTGCTCATTATTCGGTATTTAATACCTAGAACCCGTCATGGGGTTTAACATTTAGCTTGTCTTACTTAATGCACACGTTAAGGGTTCTACTTCTTAGACAGAGAAGCGCTGTTGTTGGGCTCTACGAGGAACCTTTTACGGGATCCCCCAGAGAGACTTTGTGTAAAACCTTTAAGGGTGTTATTTTGTTACTATAGAAACAATGACAAGCGCGTTCATATCGATCGGCGCTACTTTGACACAAGGAATGAATCAACAGCATTATTCTGACCCAGGAGAAGAGTGCAATCAATTGTTCAATCCAGTCACATGAGCAGGATGAACGCGACAAAGATGGAGAGAGGGAGGCTGACGTGTCATCCGTCTCTCTGCATGAAAAGGGCACACAGTCCTGAGCGGTGTGTGTTATATAATCCACACAGGGTGTGATGTAAAGAGAACTAACTCTTGTGTGGAATACAGTATCCCTCTTTTTAGTCAATATTTCGAGACATTTCTACACAAAGTCCCGTCTATATCAAGCGCTGTAAAAGTGACCAGCCTGTGCTGCTAAACCAACCTGATGGCTACCAGATGCCTGAAAATGTCAAATAGCTGATGGCAGGAGTATAAGAACCAGCATTCTCCGGGCTGGCAGCAATTCCCCAGCAACACAGATGCCCGAACCACGGAACAATGAACAGAAACTGGACGTCAGAAAGGTTATTAGAGTTTATTATGCACAAGCTCTCATTACCAGTGCACAGCTCCGGAGTTCTGGTGCAGAACGAGAACTTCTTTCTCCAACATCTGGAGGCGGTTATGTTTCCTCCGTGTCAGACTGAGCATTATTTACAGCTTATTTTTAAACTGTCGGGAATTTTTTTTTTTCAGGAGTTGCCCAACATTACACAGTGGTCACAATATCAACTACAAACTTCAGAAACACATTCAGAGAGAAAGAAGGTTAGTGAAAGTTTACACCGAGAATTTCATCTCTGATTTAAACAAACAAAAACAAACAAACAAAAAATAGAGTATTTGTTGAACCTTGCCTGTTTGCAGCTGATCGGTTTGATGGTATAGATTTAAAGTGAAATTATTAATGTGCTTTAGGAGAAATGTCTATAAATTGATGTGTGAAAAAGTAATGATAATAAGCTACATACATAATGATGATATTATTATTATTATTATTATTATTATTATTAATAATAATAACAGAAATAACAATAATAATAGTAATAATAATAATAATAATAATACTGCTGCTACTAGTAATAATAATTTTTAAATAAAAAGACGTGTAATGACAGATTCAATTTGTACTTTTTACACAGTAATAATAACAACAACAACAACAACTAACAATAACAACAATAATAATAAGAAGAATTAAAATTTTAAAAATCTAAATTTTTACATTATTGCATAAAAAATACTATTTTATTTTTACATATTTTTTTTTAAATTACCAATTTGTATTTTAATTTTTTATTCTAATGATTACCACTACTGGTACATGTGAAACTTATTTTATTTTCCTGCCTACACTCCAACTAGAACCAAAAAGGGTTCTCAGCCTGATGCCACAGGAGAACCCTTTTCAGTTGCACAAAGAACCTTTAATCTCAAATTCTTTTAAGAACCATCTATTTACTGGAGCTTTAACGAGTCAAGAAATGGTTTTTCACAGCGGTGCCACAAGAAAGCATGTTATCATAAGTTCTCTAAAAAAAATCCCTTAGATAGTGCTTTAAGGAACCAAAGTAAGGTTCTTAAGAGTGATGCCAGGAGAAACTTTTCCAGTCCCACAAAGAAGTTTATATGATTCACGTTAACCTGGTGAATGATGAAACCTTAAATACCCTGCTCTGAATGAACCATAAAGAACCTCTTTAATCTCCAAAGAACCGTATAGCTCAACTCGAGAACCCTATAGAATGAAAAACGGTTCTTGACGAGAAGAAGGTTCTTTGAAGAACCCATGGTGCTGTTAAAGAACCTTTATATTTATTTGACTATTTTGACGACGTTGGCAAAGCGCGCGCAGTTGCTCTCCAATTGCGCTTATATGCGTAATACAAACCACCACATACACACACACACATACACACCTGTAATACACACCAGTAAAGGAGACCAGCAGACAAGCAGCACACACATGATCCCCATGAGCTGGATGACCGTCTCGGTGGTCAGCCTCTCCCACTGCGACGCGCTGGGTTTGCCTCTGCAGCGCACCACCAGCGCGCGGATCGTCACCACGTTACAGGAGAACGTGACGAGCAGCGAGGAGATCCCGAGCGCGGCGAAGGTCACGGCGAAAAACGTGTTCCCACTGACATTTGTGTCGCCGGTGCTGATGAAGCACCACGTACCGGGCCACTGCAGAGTGTACTTCCCGACTCCAATGATGGGCAAAAGGGCGAAGCCCAGCACCAGGCACCAGATGGTGACGAGCAGGTGCTTGGTGACGGTGGTCTTCATGCTGCTGGAGTACCAGTGAGGAGCGGTGATGGCTAGAGCCCTTTCCACAGCCATGGCGCTCGCAAAAAACAGCGAGCACAAGCCGAAAGTCGTCATGCACACTCCGAAGAACGAGCACAGGGTCCCGGACGCGTCGACGCGCTCCCACTGCAGCTCCGCTCGGTACACGGAAATGACTATGGGGCTCGTGAGGAGCTGACCGAAGAGATCCGTGAGCGCGAGAGAGCCGATGCACAGCAAAAACGACTGCTTGCGTTTGTTCTCCTTGCGCCTGTACGCACTATAGACCAGTATGATGGCCAGGAAATTGCCCACCATGCCGGTCACCATCATGGTGATGGGGAACGCGACGGACACCGAGCCGCACGTCGCGCTCCCGTTGCTGTCGCTCGCGCCGGGATCAGGCGCGAGTCTGGACGCGTTCGACTCCAGCATTGAGTCTCCTGAGCGGTTCGACGGTAGATCGGATTCACATTTAGACGTCATCCTGTCTGTGTGACCATTTTCGTGGTGAGACACACATGAGCGCCGGGACGGAGTGCGGGGAGTGCACGCGCGTTTACGCGTTCGAGTGCAGAGGCGGGGCTCACGCTGTGAACATTCATAACGGTCCAGTGTGCACGCGCACTAAACAGAGCTGAAGTACCATCCCACACGCACACACACACACACACGCGCCTCTGGATTGAGCGCAACCCAAACACACCCATGACCCAGCAAAAAAAATAGGACATTTGTTCAGAAGTTGTTTCACATGTGCAAAAAAATAAAAATAAAATAAATACACCCCCCCAAAAAAACCCCCCAACAACCTGAAAGTGTATTTAAACATGCCCTGCCATGAACACGTGAGGAAAAATAAAATTATCACATCTGAAACCGGATTCCCTGCAAAATAAACGCGTGCGCGCAAGATCACGTGGAAAACAACAATCGTGTTAAACAAACGCATATGGAAAACAAATTCACCAGCACCACACGTGGAAACACGACGTGAAGCATCTTAAAAAGCTACGTTTTACACGTGAAGCTCATGCTGTTTCTGAAAGGGTAAGAAATAATGGAACATCGATCCATCTTCTAAGAAGAAGCGATCCACGGCTCTGAAGAACCTATATTGAAGCATCGAGAGCTTCTGTAATCTCCAAACATCCATATAGCTCAGCACAAGAACCCTATACAATGACAAATGGTTCTTGACAAGAAGAACCAGTCATCCATCCGTCCATCTTCTACCGCTTATTCCTTCTTCAGGGTCACATGGAACCTGGAGCCTATCCCAGGGAGCATCGGGCACAAGGCGGGGTACACCCTGGACAGGGT
>JAOUWY010000030.1:2111905-2123556 GCA_025728095.1 Prietella phreatophila
GACTGATCATTTCTTTGTCAGTGGGCAAACGTACAAAATCAGCAGGGGATCAAATACTTTTTTCCCCCACTGTATATAAAGAAAATTGCAAAACGTGGTGGTTTAAGAGGAATAAAACACTTCAGGATGTACTGTAACAGGACAATAATAACCTTCGGGATGGTAAGATGATTGTGACTCCACTTCCCATTACTAATTATTTTCCAAAAACAGCACAACACGGTGTGTTTTAATGTTGCGCCTCACTCCACAGGTAATTCCTATCTGACACAAACCAGCCATGACACATTACATGTTTTTTGTTTTCTTCTCCCAGGATGCAGCGAGTGCAGCGGCTTGGTAAAGCATATCCTCAAACAACAAGCATCAATTATTCATCTGGGAATAGTATTAATTTTCTCAGTCTACTTCTTTTTGTTCTCTTTTCTATCACTGAATTGAATTTCCGTTTCACGACAATATTATCACGAATACCTCAGTAGCAGGATTCGAATCCTCCTGTGTTGTTGTCTCCCATCCCTCCCCCACTTCCTTCTTTTTTTCTGGAGCATTCTTCAACTTTCTGTCACCATCACAGACCATTTTAAGTGGATTAGGATTATTAAAAATGAGACGCCATAACTGGCTCCTCAAAGAACTATTACGACAAAATCTCACTCCTCTATCACTAGACAGTGCTGATTTATTACAGACCTGTGTACACTTCTATTTCCTTTAATAGACACCTCCATAAGGGCAAACTAACCATCGGTCTACACGCGCACACCACTCATTGGGCGAGATGATGAAAGGCCTGAGCTGAGCTCTTGAAAGCTCACTTTCTGTCTTTAATGGCATTATGGGAGCGCAGCACCAGGAGATACCTTAGAAAACCATAGCACTGGTCTCTTTATTATGGTTAGACCGCCATTAAACAGTTCCCTACAGAGCCGCACAGGTAGAAAGAAGCTTAGACGAGTGAAGCTCCACAACCAAGGCCTTAATCAACGCTTCCTACACCCCATATTCATTAACACGCTTTTGTTCCTGCACCAGCACTTGGCTTGATCACTGTACTGTAAGTGAGAATTTGTTTCTAAATGGTATTTTAGGGTTTTATTCTGTTTTTTTTTTTATTCTTTAGACAAGAGCTGGTGATTGGAGTTAATCTCATGCTTTCACTCCACTCCTCATTTGTATTGCAGGCCAGATACGGAACAGAAGAAATTACCATTCGGAGGTATAAATTATATTGTAAGGCGCCACGCTCGGAGTGATTCAACAGGTCATCTCGCAGCGAAGTGAGTGGAGAGACGCGGAGAGAAACAGATTAGCCTTTTATTATCGGAAAAGCATTTGGAGAGAGTCAGATTACGGGCCACCGGCTGCCATTATCATGTCAAAATCGCTACTTGAACATGTGTATGATTCCATTAAAGTAGGCGTGTAATGACGCGGCTCAAAATATCCGCACACGTATTCGGATTGAAACCAGAAGTGGGTGTGGCCTAGGTTTTATGTACTTTATACGTAAAAAAACAAACAAACAAAAAAAAGGTGCATTTCTGTTCAAAATACTCATACCACAGCAGTGTTCAATTCTTCAGTCTGATTAATGGCTCCTAGTACCTATCCTATAATCTGCGGCTAATACTAAATGGATTTTTCAAAAATTCTGTTCTTATTTAATCACAAAAATCATATAGTCATTGATATGGGAACATCTTCTGTAAACAGATGTAAGTCCATCTTGTTTTTCAATCCTGCTCACACAGTTACTTATGTTTAGTTTGTACCCGCTAGCGAAAATGAGCAAGAAATTAATGAATTCAGTACGATTATTGCAAATATAAACAAACTAGTAGCCTAATTTAAGCTATGGATGAATGGATGAATGATTGCTGTAAATTAGAGATGCCACTATCTACTGATCTTGAAACCTTCGGTCATGGATGATACTCATATCCATCTGATATCATTTTCTTTATATGTACACTCCGAATCCAATTCCAATCTCTGCCATTTGTTTCACAATTCGATGTCTGGTATGTTTTCTGGTATAATGTCTGATCCACCATTTTTAGCAGGTATCGGTCCTGATACTGATACTGGGCATGTGGTTGCTATTTCTTCTGTAAATGCATTGTCCTGATCCTTATTTCTTCCACAAGCATCATGTAAGGCCTCATGAAAGTAAAAATCTCCGACTTTCATTGTGAACCTCTGGAAGAAAAACGGAAGGCAGTAAACAGCTTTCTATATGTCTATATTTACTAAGCAAAACACCTCCTACTCCAGTGTCATTAAGAGTATTATGTAAAGATAACGACGGACCACGTAAAGGACAGAGCGTGAGTCATGATTTCAGAGTGTCGGTATCTGAATGAGTCATTTTGTGTGTTAAATCAGCATTTCAGTCAGGTCTGTTTACTCAGAACTATGTGTTGTTGGATCACAGCCACTCTGGGAAATCCTCCCTCCTCTCAAACGTGATACTCATCTCAGGCTTTATTAGCGTCTTATTTACGATCACCTGTGTCCAAAACAAGCCGTTGAAACGATGGAGGTTTTTCAAGGAAAGGTTTGTAATGTTAACGAGATGAATCCCCCTCGATTCTAAACTGATTGACTGTCACTCGCGTTTCCCCAAGGCCTGATCTATTAGCCGTATTATTCTCTCGCGCTGAATAGAATCTGTATTCTTCTTTCATAGCACTCCATCAACTGGTCCTCTTATTACAACACATTACCCACCAATTATGCTCTAATTAAAACAGAGCAGTGGATAGAGCCAGTGCAAGGAGCAAATTAGGACATTTGTCTAGTTAGTTTGGCTTTTTGTTTTGGGATAGAGATTGATAGAAACGTATTTGAAAGTATGGCTACGTCTGGTGTCGAATAATTTATCGGAAGAATACATTTTGTCCAGCTTCATTAAAACAGGACTATCAGGAAAAATGTGAGAAATGAAAGGACTTGGACTGGGAACTTATGACTCAACGCATTTCACAGAGTGATTCATGAAGTAAGAATAAAGACGAATGCCAACCTTGCTATTTGCTATGACGAACTGGACGTGAATATGTAGCGCAAAGGTTTGGAATAAGCCATTGTTATAAAAGTATGAAGTAAATCTTAAGTCTTGACCTGCAAGTAAAGACAGACATGTGCCAAAGCAAGTCCTATATATAAGATTAGCAAGTCTTGAGTTAAGTTCCAAACGAAGAGAAACAACTCTGAAATGCCAAGACGGATACATCCCAATTTCCACATAAAGACAGGCAAGTCCGGATTCAAGTCCTAAATAAAGAGAGATGAATTCCAAGTCAAGAAGTCAAGAAGTTCAGAATCGAGCTCCAGACAAAGATAAACAAGTCCCAAGTGATACATAAAGATAGGCAAGACCTGAGTCCTAAGTAAAGTCAAGTCTCAAATAAAGACAGCCAAATCCCGAGTGAAAAAAAGACCTGTCCAAAGTTCCATGCCAAGTATCACATAGAGTGATAGGTCAATTCAATTTCAAATCACTTTCGTTTTATTTATATAGTGCTTTTTATTTTTGCAATGGACAGTCCCAAGTGATTAGAGACAAGTCCCAAGTTCCACAAAAAGTCCCACATTAAATATCACATAAAGACAGACAGGTCCTGAGTCAAAACCAACGTGAAGACAAACAAATCCCACTTGAAGAGAGACAAGTCCCACATCAAGTCCCACATAAACATAAACATGCAAGTCCAAAGTCAAGCCTCAGATAAAGGCAGACGAGTTTAGAAACAAATTCCACACAAAGGTAAACAAGTTCCAATTAAAGACAGACGCATCCCAAAGATTAACATATGCTGAGTCACGTCTCAAGCGAATACAAACAACTCCCAAATGCCAAGACTGATGAGTCATAAGGTGCACACGAAGACAGGCAAGTCCCGAAGTCCTAAATAAAGAAAGACAATCGCAGGGAAAGATAGGCATGTTGAGAATCCAGTTTGTGCTAATTAAAGTCCAAATTCAATGATCAAAGTCCAAGTCCAGGTGCATTAGCTGGACTGTTAATCATCATATCTTTGACCGTAATCAAACCCCATCATGTTTGCTTTCATGATAATCCTTTTTGGGCAACACTGTAGAGCTTTATTTTAATCCTGACTCAATATATTCAGTCTTTTCAAGTCAAAAGGTCAGAGTCTAAATCCAAGTTCAAGTCATCGATTGAATTACATGCCTTTTTTGTTGTTCACTTTTATCACTCGCATCCACATCTCTGTCCGTATCACAATATATAAATCACAGTTACACTCCATGAGGGATGCGCTCTTTTCCTAGCCTACTCAGTGTTGTACTTGGCCAATGACTTTACGTTTTAACAAAAGAAAACCGAGCGATATTTTTAAACAGCTCGGACTGCACTCTTTTTGCTATACAACTCTCATGTTGGATTTTTGCATGAACGTTAAAATGTGATCAAGGTGTTTTTCGTGACTGCAAATATGGCCTGAATATTCTCAGGAGCAATTGTCAATCATGGCTCATTTGACGACCGGGTGAGAACCGGATTGTTATCAGCCCTCCATCTTCAAAAAACACAGATTAGCCGATAAAGCGGCTTCCAGCAGGCAAACAGAGATTAAAGTTCAGACGGTGTGATTAGTAATTCAGCATAGCTAATCTCGCTCTGTAAGATCCCTTTAAAATGGTCATGCATAAATGTTTCACAAACCTCTCCGCCTGGGTGCGAGCAGTAATTTCGGGGTGAGATGAATTTGCACACTGCAGTGCAAAAGTAAAGCTTTCTACCGAGCGAGGAATGAAATCCGCCGCTAATATGCAAGCTAATCAGGTATTAATGCATGTAAATGTGAAGTGAAAAATAGCCCTAACTTAAGTTGTCCATTTTTTTAAACCCCCCACCCCTACTTCAACACACCCCCCCCCTCCCCGATTCAAAAAATAAAAAAATAAAGAAAAAGAAAAACACCCAGGAGCAGGTCTCATTATATTACCTGTGCAAATGTCAAGTCTTGTGATGGTGAGACAGTGCAGCTGGGAAAGATGGTAGAAAGGACAGAAGTCAAGGCGAAATGCTGTAACAGTGAAGACAGTGCTTTTTTTGTGATGGTGTGCAAGCCTGGAGGGGATTTGTCCTTTGTTAGTCAGATTTATGTTACCAAGATGGTGAAGGATTCCAAAAATAATTCTGGTCAGGGAAGGCCATTGCACTAGCATTAGCTTTACCCAGAATGTGACTTCTTTTTTATCTTTGCTCATTTGGACTTGAGGGGATGGGGGGAAAATAGTGAGGGAAGCTACAATCTTCTGTGTAGACTGTGTCTAATGGGATTATAAATTCAATCGTCTGATCAAACATACTGAACATACTGTGTAGATGCCAATATGGGGCAGTCGCGGCTTAATGGTTAAAAGCTATGGATTACTGATCAGAAGGTCATGAGTTCAAGCCCCAGCATGGCCAAGCTACCACTGATGGGCCCTTGAGCAAGGCTCTTAATCCTCAGTTGGTCAGTTGTATAAATGAGATAAATGCAAGTCACTCTGGATAAGGGCGTCGGCCAAATGGAGTAAAAATGCTAACTGTTACATCCCTCATCCTGAGGTTGAAACCTCTTTTGCTTGTATTTTCTCATTTGCAAGTCGCTTAAGATGAAAGTGTCTGCTAAATGAAGAAATTAATAAATGTAAATGCATAAATAACGAGTTAAATTGGCATTTAAACTAATAAAAGAAGTATAACGTGTTGATATTACACCACAACGCTGCTGAATTCTGCATTCTAATGGGCCAGGGGGGTGTTGACTCATTTTCTAGCGTGTTGATTCATTGTTCTCATGTGATATCGTTTCTATAGTAACAGCTCGTTCAGAGGGACGTGTAGGACGGACGCTCGACGTACGCTGATATAAAAAAAAAAAACCCTGCAGTTGCGAATACAGTTTTCTATTAGGAGATGTTTAAGTAACATTTATGAAGGAGTCTCCAGTGTGAGTGCTTTGTAAAAGTCAGAGGTAAAGCTGTAACTTGAAGTTTTACAACATCTTTTTGGACAGAGGAGTTTACGCTTCGCAGGTTCTCTGTAACATGACAAACTGCAGTTTTATTCACTTGCTGCTGCTGAGGATGACCCCACATGGTGCAGCCTAAAGATCATTGAGATTATTGAAGATGGTACCTCTTAAAAACCGTAAAGATGGCTTTGGACCTCAATTCATATCAACAGTTATGCTATGATAGCTTTAGGAGTGCAATTGCCACACATAGTTTTGCATTCAAGTCTCCGTCAGTGAGCAGTGGAGAAGTTCAACGAAACAGACTTCAAGTGAAAGAAAAGGTAATGGATTTCTTTGTTCCATAATTGTACTATTTGACCGTGCAGTATTAGCACATTTATAGATGGGATTTTATTTAGAATTTATTCATAATCACCCAGATGAATATGGGTTCCCTTTTGAGTCTGGTTCCTCTCAAGGCTTCTGTCTCATATCATCTCAGGGAGTTTTCCTCACCACCGTCGCCTCTGGCTGCTTATTAGGAAAAAATCCATACATTTAAAATCTATATCCTGAATTGACATGTTTCTGTAAAGCCGCTTAGTCTATTGTTAAAAGCGCTACACAAATAAAACTGAATTGATGGAAGCCTGTGGGAATCTGACAGAAATTTGTCAAAATGCAATGGAAACCTGCAGGAATCTGAAGGAAACCTGTAGGCATCTGATGGAAGAATGGAGGAATGTGACGGAAGCTTGTGGGAATGTTCTAGAAACATGTAGGAATCTGATGGAAGCCTTTGGGAATCTGATGGAAGAATGCAGGAATGTGATGAAAGCCTGCTGGAATCTGATGGAAACCTGTAGGCATCTGAGGAAAGCCTGTTAGAATCTGATGGAAGAATGCAGGACAGTGATAGAAGCCTGTAGGAATGGTTTGGAAACATGTAGGAATCTAATGGAAGCCTGTGGGAATCTGATGGAAGACTGCAGGAATCTGATGGAAGCCTGTGGGAATCTGATGGAAGAATGCAGGAATCTGATGGAAGCATGTGGAAATCTGATGGATGCCTGAGGGAATCTGATGGAAGAATGCAGGAATCTGATGGAAGCCTGTGGGAATCTGATGGAAGAATGCAGGAATCTGATGGAAGCCTGTGGAAATCTGATGGATGCCTGTGGGAATCTGATGGAAGAATGCAGGAATCTGATGGAAGCCTGTGGGAATCTGATGGAAGAATGCAGGAATTTGATGGAAGAATGCAGGAATCTGATGGAAGTCTCTGGGAATCTGATGGAAGTCTCTGGGAATCTGATGGAAGAATGCAGGAATCTGATGGAAGAATGCAGGAATCTGATGGAAGCCTGTGGGAATCTGATGGAAGAATGTAGGAATCTGATGGAAGCCTGTGGGAATCTAATGGAAGAATGTAGGAATCTGATGGAAGCCTGTGGGAATCTGATGGAAGTCTGTGGGAATCTGATGGAAGCCTGTGGGAATCTGATGGAAGAATGCAGGAATCTGATGGAAGCCTGTGGGAATGTGATGGAAGAATATAGGAATCTGATGGAAACCTGTGGGAATCTGATGGAAGAATGCAGGAATTTGATGGAAGCCTGTGGGAATGGTTTGGAAACATGTAGGAATCTGATGGAAGCCTGTTGGAATGTGATGGAAGCCTGTGAGAATCTGATGGAAGCCTGTGAGAATCTGATGGAAGATCATGGGACTCTGACAGAAACTTACCAAAATGCATGGAAACTTGAATTGAACTGAATTGAATTAACATCAAAATGCAAGAACAAAGAGAGGCTTGGTGAGGGAACACCTGTTTATAGTTGCCATAATGTAAGTGAGATCTTGTTCCAAAACATTAAATGTAACTATAAATAGAGAAAACGTACTCCATGTAATTTTTTCTTAAATGAACACAAAAATGCAACTAATGGCAAATTGCTGTTGCATAAGAGGAATAAAACTTCAGAACATGCCATTATTGGAAGATAATCAGTTTCGGAGTGATAACTGATTATTTTAGTGTTCTATTCATCCATATTCGAATTCATATAGATATTAGTCTAATCCTGTCAGCACATTTCCGTACACACACATAAGAGCTTCGAGTGTTATAGTCTATAGTGCTCTTTCCCTGATGCACTCAGCTAAAAAAATAAATAAATAAATAAATGGAAAATGCAAAAACAAATAGAGTCATTAATTGCCCTGGATGGCACTCTTACTGGAGGACCTATCTGACAGGTCAAACACATTGCACTTCAGAAAGTACGTCCAGCCGACTTACAAATTGATCTGGATCTGCCTTTTAGTCTGCTGTGGCCACATTAATATTTCCTGCAGCAAGTGTTTCCCTGGCAAAGTAAATACCAAATGTCTGTCTGAAACAGAGAGATGACCTTGGGAAATATCCGTAGCGAGAGGAGGGAGCATTTCGGATGTCTATGGAAGTGTTTCAGATTGCTATCGGCTCTGATAAACCAAGATTAAAGGGAGAGAAACGATGACGGCATTGAACTCGCCACAGATCAGTGCTCGATGGCAGCTGCAGCGCGTCTGTATGATCTCCAAAATATTCAGCTACTGGAAAACATAGAACTCTGTGTAAACTTAATCAATCCAAAATTGTGAACTCGTAAATGCATTCATCATTTGTTTCGAAAATATTTTTACATTTTTTGTTTCTAGGCTATTTTAAGTCATAAAGTGAGATGGACAGGTTGAAAATTAGCACGTGGCTTCGGTTGACAGGTTAGCTATATTAGTGAGTGCACTAATAAGCGGGGTAGCGGGTCTCGGAGCTCAACAGCGCCCCACATTTTTCCTGTGGGGAAAAATGCACTCTATTTGAAAGCCGTATGCGCAGATACGAGACTGCATTGCTGGTTTTTACATTCCAGACAACGCTACGTCATTCCGTGTCAGCAAATCGTATTCGAGTCTGTGTCAGTTAAGCAAACACAGACTGTGAAAATGGAGCGTTTCTGTTACAGGACTCGGACGAGAGATTGTAAATTAGAGAGAAAATGGCTAATCAAAGAACTTGGCCCCGACAAGCCAGATATAAAAATTGTACAACAAACAAACGACAATGCTAGGTCGTTCAATAGGACATTTTCCAGGTCATGGTACGACAAAAAGTCTTAGCTGTCTGGTTGTGCTAAACGATTTTTGGTGAGTTTTCTGTTTCCCATGCTTGCTTGTCCGTTCTTTAACAGGGGGACAGGGGGATGTGTGGAGAATAGGTGTGTGATTTAAAGCAGTTCTCTGAAAATGCTACAATCTTAGCTATGCAATGAAACTAGCCATGCGTGGACAAGCTAATATACATCGCAGCACAGTTACATGAGAGCTACAGTGTTGGCGTGCGAAACCACAATAAGGAAGTGGATAAAAATAGGCACGTTCTCTCAAAGTTGAATTGACTGCATACGTTTTTACAGGGCATTGGAGTTAGCTCTTAGCGGGCACAATCCTGGTGTTTTTAGAGGTCTTGTGGATCTTGTTGCTTTGCTTGACACTATCATGCAGGAACATCTTGAGCGCGTCACTGTTTTTAAGTGTGCATCTAAAAACCGATCGGAACGGGTTACTGGGCTGCATGCTTGATGTAGTGCAGGGCCAGATTATAGGTGATCCGAAAACAATCCGCTTTTCTGTCTGTACAATGCGACGAGGCCCGCCACGGACATATCAACTCACTGCCAAGTTGTAGTAGTGTTCTGTTAAATCGATCCCGCTAACACTGTTCAAGAGCGATTTTTTTTTGCTTTTAAAACAATTGGTGGATTTTTCTCTTTGCTTTTTTCTTTTCTTTCTAAATCTCCAAAAAGAACAGCAGTTCTGGATGAAATAGTAGAGAAACGGCTACCACGGTCATCTCAGACGCGATGGAATTTCAGTGGCCGTGCTGTCAACACTGTCTATGAAAATCAAGCCGTTCTACTGGAATGTTTTGAATCTATCCAGTCGTCTCGAGGCTTTGATTCACTTACTATTAGCAAGGCTAACGGTTTCTGTAGTATCACAAATTTCTCTTCTTCTTGGCTCTATTACATTTAATCATGTCCCGTGCTGACATCCTCTATGTTATTAACAGCTTCAAAACTGAGGAACTGACGGAGTAGAGTCACAAGAATCTTTGTGGATCCCATCTGCAAAATCCATGATGACGTACCATATCTTTGTGTAAAAAATATAGCGGTACGGCTGCACAGCCTAAACGAAAGTAATGCTAGGCAGCTGCTTAAGTTGATTTTCTGGGTGCCCCTGAGGTTGGTACATTTTCCTGAGGTAGAAGTGTCCGAGACAGGGTTTTCAATACCGTCTAGACCACCACCATTAAACACTTGCCGTTTAAACTTGATAAACATAATGTAAGGGATCGAAAATGCAGAGTGAAGAAGGAAATATTTAGCTTTTCTTCACTGTCAAATTTAATACGATGTAACATAAAACATATAAATGAAATTTTTTTAAAAAACAACAAATTTGATGATATATGAAATGATATAAAAAGTGAAACAAGTCTATTAGTATATCGCCAATTTACTGCTGCGTAAATAGTCCTAGTTGTAATCAGTCCAGTAATCACTGGTTTTATTGAACAAGATGGCTTCCACACTCATTACTCATTATTGTGTATAGAATAGCACTTGTTCCAGCACATTCTCAGTTTTTTTCCCCATATCGCACTCTGACAATTACATACTTAACAAAGCCACGAGACACTAAACGAAGGTTATAATGTGTGTGGGTGTTAAGTCCCAGGGCGTAATTATTTTTATTTTCTTTTATTAGCTATGCACTGTTTTTTTTTGTGTGTTGTTTAGCGCTCTCACACTCTCTCTCTCCTCAGTGCAAAGCACAATGGAGACCAGCTGACTCTAGTTAGCATCCACTGCTGGCTTGCTCTGATTGGCTGCTGGAGGGAGGGCTTGAGGATAAATCTGGAGGAGAAACTCTAAAATTTTGGAGAGAGCTTTTTCTCTCCAGGCTGTTGAGAGTGGTTCTCCTGGCCCAGACGCTAGCAAGTGTATGGATGGTGTGCTTCGTCTTCTTCTTCTTCTTCCTCCACTTTTTCTTATTATTTTTCTTCTTCTTCTTGGTAGTTTACCACACATTGTTAGCTGAAGTAGATTTGGTAAATTGTGGTTAAGTTGTTAGTTAAGTTCATTGACACTTTAGGAAACTGTGGTGGGAGGCGGATGCCATTTTTGTTCCTTCCCATATTTTCTCCAGTGTTTGGTTAGAGAGGGAGGAAGGGAAAAAATTTTGTTGTTCGTTTTATTGAATTTTTTCTCGAAAGGTTAGAAAGTAATCCCACCTGAAAGTCAGAACTTTTTAAGTTTATTATTTTGTCCCGGTCCCCTCCTGAAGTCTTTTTGAAGCTTCTCTTTTTGTATTTGACCTTATCAAATAAATATTATTCTCAAGTGTTACAAAAATCTATGTGGTTTTTTATAAATCTTTTTTTTTTTTTTTTATAAATGTTTTTGAAAATTATTTTTTTTTTCTGACAAGTTTGCTTGTGGGTGCACGGTGGCATAGTGGTTAGCACGTTCGCCTCACCCCTTCCAGGGTCGGGGTTTAGATTTCAGCCGGAGCCATGTGTGTGGAGTCTGCATGTTCTCCCCTTGCTGCGGGGGTTTCCTC
>JAOUWY010000030.1:2144397-2157216 GCA_025728095.1 Prietella phreatophila
CACACACACACACACTATACATATGACCTCTTACTACTGACACTGACACAAACACACACACACACACACACACACACACACACACACACACACACACACACACTACTATCAGAGCTGCTGTTCTACAAATTTTATCAACAACTTCTGACCAATCAGAATTGAGAAATCAGCAGTGCTTTAGTGTAATATGTTTTATATTTAATAAGTGCACAAGAAAGGATGTGCTGTTATAGGAAAACAATCGACTTGGCTGACATTCTGAGAGTTTTATTCCTTATTCATCTGGCTCGGTCAAAAACCTCAGGAGATAAACATGCGTTGAGTTTATTTCTCAGAACACAAGGCACAGTTCCATCATCAACTTCCATTTATTAGTATCAAACCACTGCTACAAAATTACATCAAACAGGATGAAAATGAAATTGCATACGTGCTATTCACAATGTAAACTTTAAAGTAATTAAGGTATATGAGTTCTCTTTTTTTTTTAAAATTTATTTATTTATTTTTTGTTCTTGACAAATATCAGTATATATCAATGCCACTTAAAGCCATATATGTCATTCCAGTGATCTAGAGCCTATAAATATACAACTATTATCCGTGGTGGCTAAAGAACCTCCATAAACATTAAGATGACCATTTCAAATTTCTCATCACAGAAGTTTTCAGCATACAATGATTTGGAAAACAACGTGAAAGCAATAATAATAATAATAATAATAATAATAATAATAATAATAATAATAATAATAATAAAATTAGGCCCCCGAACGTGTGTTCATGATGTCCATTCTATACTTTCACCACCCTTCATAAAGGATTTTTTTACCTTTTTTCATTTTTTATTATTATTATTTTTTTTTATAAAATTAAACTATAAATAAAGTTAGCTTGTCGACGCTCAGGACCAGGGACATGGACACGAAGAACAGGAGTTTTCTATCCTGAACATCAAGGACTTTGATTATCATCATTGTGCTATCAGTATGAAATATGAAATGCAGACAAGTGATTTTGGCAAAAAACATTAAAAAAATAAAGTAGATTTGTGTCCAAATGTATAAAATGTAGCATGATAAACCAGTGTGTTATTTTTTATTTAAATGCTGTCATGGGGTGGGATGAGTCCATTTCTGTCAAGAGGTCTGTGTGAATATCTTAAACTTTTCCCCAAAAATGATGGTTGTAGATGTTGGGGGTGGGGTGGGGGGGTTAGGGGGTGAGTGAAAGGAAGCATATTCGCTGGGTTCCGATGGGAGGTTTGAGGAATGACGATGTATGTTGTGATTAGATTGATGAGAGCTCGCAGAATGAAGTATAAAATGTGTAAGCAGTAACTTAACAATAATAAAAAAAATTATAATAAAGCAAAAATAATGATTAATGGAGGGATGAAAGAAATGATAAAAACGACACAAACTGGCAAGTTCTGCGAGTATAAAATGCATGCGTTTTGGGTCGAGGTCATTAATTTGGTCGTTTCTGGAAAAATGATGGTTCCTTGTGGTTGGTTGAAATGTTAAGCGTTCGTAGCTTTCCAAAATGGATTCTACTTGGAAGTCTCTCTCATAGACGGTGTTTAGGTATATAGGTTTCTCCAGAGAACAAGCTGAAGAATTCTTATAGGTTAAAGATTTTGTTGTTGTTGTTCTAATGGTGTACAGTCAATAGGAATAAAAACTGAGACATTTTTACTGGAAGATGGAGCAATAAAAAAAGAAAGTATTCACGTACAGAAGAATAAACCAAATTGGTGTCAATGTAACCACAATGTTGGTGGCTCTACATCGTACCCGATCTATACACCCCTCATAGGATCTTCTTTGACGTTGAGATCTTTGCCTTCCAAAGTTGTGCTATTTGAAAGCCATTGGAACAAGTCTATAAACAGTCTAGAGTGTTAAAATGAGTGCATCTTGGTTCCTGAGAGGTTCTTCTGAAGAATTTAAGGATCTTAGCTTCTTGATAAGGATCTAATTGGAAGCCTCTCTTATAGGAAAACACCTTTTAAGAGTTCCTTGAACGTATAGTCATAGTGGTGTTGATGAATGGAAATTTTCGATGGTCTTAATAAGTGTATCAACCTTGTAGGCTCTACATCGTACCCAACAATCTACACACTCTCAGGAATAAAAAGAATCCACACTGGTTCTTTGGTGAGTGAGTAAGTGGAAAGCACTTTGAAGAGATCCTCCAAAAGAACAAGCCAAAGAGACTAGACTCAATGAACATCAAAATCAGTGCATTTCTTTTGGATAATGGAGGGATAAAAAGAAATGATTCACAACTAGAAAAACTATTTGGTTTAAATTCAAATAGTCTTCATATGTATACAAGCTTTAGTGGATCTTCATCATACACTGAGAAGAAAAAAAAAACGGTTCCTCAAAGGTTCTGTGGAGAGTTAAGGGCTCTTAGCTTTCAAAAAAGGTTTGACTTGAAAGCCAGTGGATCAAGCCAAAGAGTCTGCGGTGTAGTTTATGAATATCAAAATCATTTCTATTGGATGATGGAAGCATAAGAATCAATTAATGAGGGGAAGAGGAAACAAAATGGTGTAAATATCTACTTTGGTGACTCTACATCATTCCCACCAATCTATACTCTCTTGCAGACAAAGGGTTCCTAATGGGTTCCTCTGGAAAGTGAAGCAAGCTTAGCTTTCTAATAGCCTATTTGAAGTGTTTCTCCACAGGAACCAGCCAAAGAGTCTTAATGGGGAAGAAGGTTCCTTGTGGGTTCTTATGCAGTGTTCCTAATAGGGTTCAAGAGTAGAATTCAAGTTTCCATCTGAGCAAAGAACCCCTTAAGGGATTTTTTCCCAAAAAGGCTCTGTTTGGGAAAATACCTTTTAACGAACAAGCCAATGAGTACATTGATATTAAAATCAGTGGATTTCTATTTGATGATGGAGAAATAAAATTGGTGCAAACGTAACTTTGGATGGTCTTCATATGTACACCAACTTTGCTGGCTCTAAGTCGTACCCACCACTCTGTACACTCTTAGGGACAAAAAGGTTCCTCACCGTCCTTCTGCAGAGTTAACAGCTTCCTAAAATTAGTTTAAGATTCCCCTCAACTAAAGAAACCTCAAACGGAAAGCATGTGGGATAAGATGGGGGGGACGAAAACAAGGGACAGGAGGAATAATGTGTAAAAAGCTCAAGAGTAATTTGAGAATTTAATCATTTCAGCTTGAAGCTTGATGAGATGCAAGTGTTTGGAAGAAGCAAGAGAAATAACTGTGCTGAAGTGGAGACATTTTGGTTAGTTCTGGATAAAAACTCTTTCAGAAAGAGAAATGTGCACAAATTTGCAAGGAAGAATGTAAAAAAAAAGAAAAGACTTTGGCTAATTTTGACCTGCGCCCTAAAAAAAGAAACATCCCAAACGAATAGATAAGACACAGTTGTCTAATTGAAGAAAATCTGGAGATAACACTTAGTGCTTCATCATCAGAAAGCGTTTCATGTCTGAGTGTTTAGCGCATCCGCACACGTTCCCAATCCCATCCTGCTAAGACCATCATAAAGATAGAGCACTTGATGAGACTCGAGAGTGCTACTCGACGCGTCCACTTTAGTAAAACCCCGGACTATCTTTATAACCCACCAGTTTATCCTGTACTCTGCACCTACATGGTCGCGGCTATGTCTCGGCCTCGTCGGTTTCACACTGATATAAGCGCTGTATAAGTACATATTGCTTTAACAAGTACGCTGCATCGTTGCCTGCCTGGATAACATTTTCGAGCTCACTGAGAATAGAAATAGAGTGGTGCGTCTGCAAAGTGTTAGGGTTCAAATAAAGATGTTTAGGAGCCGTACTTTATATATAAAGACAACATGAACATGAAATTATTGTAAAACCTGTAAACCATCCACAGTTTGATGGATTCAGCGGAAATTATTTTATCTATGTCATGGCGGGCCACTAAAAAAGGACAGGGGTTTAACCTACACTAGTAGAGCTGCAATTTATTTCTTCTTCTTCTTCTTCTGTGATACGCTGGATTTAGTCGGAGTGCTGCTGGGAGAATGAATGCTCATGGTTGGTGAAGGTAGCAGCCCTGCAGCACTCCGTAAATTCCCACCAAGCATCAAAATCTAACAAAGGCACAGGAAGGACTTTATTAACCGCTGGGTCAAACGAATCCTCCCCTTCCTGCTCACAGAGACACCACTCTAAAAAAATAAAGGCGTTTTTGAAAGATGGCAGGGGTTGAGAGGTGACCTGGGTGTTAAAGCTGCACAGCTCAACTAAGACAGGGGTGTTAACCGACTGTCTGGATAAGAAACCGGCAAAGTATTTCATAAGAGCGAACTTAATACTGGAGTACACAGTACTGGAGTAGAGCAAAATAAATAAATAAATAAAAAAGTGTTATAACAACTAATGACAGGTTTTCCAAATACGTCCCAAACTCAGGATCTCTAGCAGACCCTATTTTGCAGTTTTTAGAGACTAGCTACAGGGCTAGATATTACATCAGTAAGGGAAGACTTTTTACAGAATTTTCATTGTATTTACCCTCATTGTATTTAGTCAGACAAAAAAACAAGCAAATCTGAATTTTCAAAAGAGCAGACACAATGAAGTAGACGTTTTTTTTCATGTATGTCATCTGTTCAGAGTCCCGGACACTAGTTAAAAGCGTTAACTGGAAACTAGGAAACAAAACAAGCACTTCCCATTGTTTTATTTATAGCCACGCAATAAAAGCTTTTTGCTCAAGAAGTAAAAAAAACAAACAAACAAAAAAAACCTGTCGTCATCATTTATGTTCATCGTGTTAGTTCCTCATACGTCCCTTCGTACGCAACTAATTTTACGTAACTTACTAACGTGATTTCCTTTATTTGTTTTTTAGAAGATGCAATATGTATAGCATTGAAAGCTGCAAACATCACAATGAGACAATGTACATAATGCGTCGTTATAACATACTGCAGGTACGAAACACAGCTAAGGCTTTCGTTTTCCTAACGAGTAAACTCCTGCGTTCAGCATCGGACTAGTTTGAAAACAAAAAACTATTCGTTATGTCCTTGTATGAAGCCTTAGAGTCAGTGTGTAGAGGGCATTGAGATGTATACCTCTCCACTCGGGTCTCGGATCGCAGACGGGAACGTCATGAACCGCGTGATGAATTGAACGCAGAACGATCCTCGATCACGCGGGTGAAATTGTAGATACAAAGTCATTCGACGGTGTAAATTTTGCAGCACTTGTTATTTACATCCTGGTTTATTTTTAGTTTTATTTTGGAAAAAAAAAAAAGCTGTAAGTTTTTTTATTGATATAATTCTGCATGCATGAGTAACTCCTGACCGGTGTTTCATTTTAACTCGAGATCCACTTAGGCAACGTTAATGAAGTCCGCATCGATCTCCTACTCTCTGAATATTTATGGAAAAAGAGTTTGTGCCGAAATTCATGATATATTTATGATGGATAAATCTGGAGTTGTGTATATGCACCCAAAGTTTTACACTGCAAACCGCACGCTGGTGTCCATGAGCGTATTTGACCGGCAGCTTGCTAACACATGAGGATTTCATACGGCGTTCAACAGCTCATTTAATACTTTAAAGGCACATTTTTATACAGTACTTATTCCCCAAATTGGTTGTCAGATGATGATGAAATCCACATGGTGAATGTTGGTGTAGGAGCCAGAAGGAAAGATTTTAGCCTGAGATAAAGACCTTAGCCCAAGATAATAATTTTTATCTCAAGTTAAAATATTTGTTTTTTTAACCAAAGTCGAGGATTTTAACCCAAAGATAAAGATTTTAATGGAGTCCAAAATATTAGCAAGAGATAAAGACTTTCGAATGAGTTCATATGTTATGAAGTCAATTATTTTTTGTTTTGCCCAAGTTAAAGTTTCCGAGATAAAGATTCTAGGCCGAGACAAAGATTTTAGCCATGAAGAACATTTTAGTTGAGATAAAGGTTTTAGTCGAGTTAAAGGTTTAAGCCAGAGATAAAGGTTTAAGCCAGAGATGGTTTTAACCCAAGATAAAGGTTTTTAACCTGAGTTAAATGTTTTAGACCAAGCCCAAGATAAAGATTTCAGCGCACATCAAAATGTTTTATACCGAGATCAACACTTAAGCGCAAGGGAAACATTTTATCTCGAGTTCAAAATTTTCATGGAAGAGTTTAGCCTGAGATAAAGATTCTAACCCAAGTCAAACAATTTAGTGAGAGTTAAAGATTTAAATTCTACAACCCAGAGCCAAAGACTTCAGCTTGAGTTAAAGATTTCAGTCCAGATTAAAAGGTTTTAACCAGAATTTTAAGAATTCAGCCCAAATTAAAAGTTTTAGCCAGGGTTAAAGACTTCTAACCTAGGATAAAATCAAAATCTATAATTCTGCCTAAAATCTTTCACCTGGGCTGGAATCTTTGTGTCGGGGGGCACAAACATTCTTTAACTTTAACTCGAGTTAAAAACAAAACCCCTCAAACTTTAGGTGTTGGCGTTACTTTTAGGTTCCTTTTTCAGGTTACATTATTAAAATGTGCACTTTTAGCCTGAGATAGAGATTTTATCCCATGTTAAAATTTTTTAGACCCGAGCTAAGGATATTATCACAAGAAAAAAAACTAAGTAGTATAAAGAAAGTGATTAGGTAAAATATTCGGAATAAACCTACTGATTGCGTTATAGCATGTGCTTATAGACAGGCGCACGCCCTAAAAGTGATTCTGATGCTCGAGAAAATGTTTATCTATCACTCAAAACAGCGTAGTTGTGAATCATCAATAAAATTCAGGCCTCGTCCTGATTGCAGTTGGATGAATTTTACAAACGTAATTTACCTGAATCTGAGAGTTTAAAATCCACCTTCGCTGCGTTTGGGGAATTCCTGTCACGTCAACATCTCATTTGTTAAACTGAGACGAAATCACTTATAATAACAACTCTCGATCGACATGCGGACTGTAAACTGTAACTCAGTTGCATCGCACTGCAAAACTAATCAAGTACAAATATCTTGAATATATGAACGTACTATTATTATTACACGATTCCGCTGAAATGAACGGAGTATTAAACACGACCTCGAGACATTAGTTTGAATACTAAAGCTTCACAATGCAGTTATTTTATTTTAACTTTTTATTTTTTAGAAGGAAGCAAAAACTAGCTGCTACTAGAATCTGCGTATTTCAAATGTCTAAAAATGAGAAACAATGTTTAGAAATCGGTTTAATAAGAGCATATATATATATATATAAACACATTAAAATAACCTGGTTGCATAAGCCTTAAACTAATACTTTTTATTTTATTACACTGCTCAGTCTTTTTGGCTAAGAGTCTATCAGTGTGGCACATCTTGACCTGGCAATACTTTCTCACACTTTCTTGCAAATACATTCTAAATTCATCACATTGAGAGGGCATCTCCTGTGCACAGCCTGCTTCAGGTCACCCCACAGATTTTTTGTTGGATTCAGGCTGAATCCAAATCAAAAACATTGATCTTCTTTTGGTTAAGCCATTTATTGGTTGATTTGGTTGTAGACTTTGTAATATTGTTGTACTGAAAGGTGAAATTAATTTTCATTTATAGCTTATTAGAATACACCTAAAGGTTTTCACTAAAATCGGCTAGTATTTGTAGCTATTTGTGATTCATTCCATGTTAAAAATAGAGTTCTGGCTGGAGAAAAGCAGCACTAAAACATGATGCTGCCACCACCATGTATCACCAGGGGTATGGTGTTCTTTTGGTAGTGTGCAATTTTTTCGACCCAAACATACCTTCTGGAATTAATATACCATTTGGAAATGGTCTCATCAGACCATAACACATTTTGCCACATGGTTTGGGGTGATTTATTTGAGCGTGGATGTTTTTTGTGAGGAAAGGCTTCTGTATAGCCGCCCTACCCCATAACCCAGACATGTAAAGAATATGAGAGATTGTTGTCAAACACAGAAAGTAATCAGTGCTTCTCAGATATTCCTGCAGCTCTTTTGAATGTTGCCGTTGGTCTCTTGGCAGCCTCCCTGGTAAGATTTTGTCTTGTCCTTTTATCATTTGGACAGACATCCTGTTCTTTGTAATGTCACTATGGTGCTCCATTTTCTCAACTTGTTGATGATGGTCTTCATGGTGTTCCATGGTTGATCTTATGGTTTGGAAATTATTTTATACCCCTCTCCTGATCGATATCTTTCAACCAGTGAGATACCATACATGATTTGTAAACCCTTTGTTGCCCATGGTTTCAGGAGTTGAATGAAACCAATTAGATGTAAAGAACATCCTACAGAAACAGCTGATGTTTATTCGGGGTTCATCTGAATAATTTCATTGATGACAGCTGTATGATAATAACTTTTGAACATAAGATTGAATGTGATTGGTTCATTCCGAACACAGCCACAGTCACAATTATAAAAGGGTGTGCATATTGAGGGTGGGAAAAGCTCTGACATGATTTATATTGGTTTCATTTATTTACCTAAAAAAACCCTGCCGTTTTAACAGGGGTGTGTAGACTTTTTATATCTACTGTACACAACCGAATTCATCCAAGTGAAGAACAACCAATTATTAATGACTGTTACAAGTAACAATAAAACTCGTCTCAGAATCTGGAGAACTTTCTGGGATCTGTTCTATAAATCGCACCCTTACTTTCAATAATCTACTCTCATTTCTTCGCCCATAAAATGAGCTAGGTGTGAAACCCTGCAGGAAAATATATAATTACAAATGCTAATATGTAGTCACCTGAATATACAACCCCATTTCTGAAAAAGTTGTGACAGTATGGAAAATTAAAAAAAAACCAGAGTCATTTGAAAATATAATTCACACTGTAGTGTATGGAAAACACATTATTAATACATTATTTGATGTTTTACTTTGTGAATTTAATTTATTTATTAATAAAATATACACTCATTTAAAATCTGATGACTGCAACACACTTCAAAAAAAATGGAACATTTGACTGTTTACTCCGGTGTAACATCACCTTATCTTTTAATAACACTATTTAAGGGTTTGGACGCTGAGTGAAGACACCAGTTGGTTAAGTTTAGCAAGCAAAATTTTCCCCTGTTCATCCATTGTGCATTTCTTCAGCTGCACAACTGTACAGTGCCTTCATTGCTTTATTTTGTGCTTCATAATGCGCCACATGTTCTGGTCAGACAGGTCAGATCAAGACAGGTCAGGACTGCAACAGGACATGCTAGCTACTCTCTGCTTAAACAACCATGCGCTTTGTTGGCAGAATGTATTTTGGTGTTGTCCTGCTCGGGATGGAAGCATATGTTGCTCCAAAATGTGTACATATCTTTCTGCATTAATGATGCCCTCACAAATGTCCGAGGTATCCATGCCATGGGCACTGACACACCCCCATACCATGACAGACACTGGCTTTTGGAACTGACGCTGATAACAGCTTGGATGGTCCTTTTCTTCTTTGGCCCAGAGAACAGGACGGGTGTTCATTCCAAAAACTATTTGATATGTCAACTCGTTGGACCACAAAACATGATTTCACTGTGCTACTGTCCATCTCAGATGAGACCGAGCCCAGAGAAGTGGGCAGAACTTCTGGACAGTGTTGATGTACAGCTTATGCTTTGCATAGTAAAGAATTAATTTGTATCTGTGGATGCAGTGGCGAATGGTGTTGACTGACAAAGGATTACCAAAGAATTCCCAAGCCCATGTCAGGATCTCCATTACAGACTCATGACGGTTTTTAAGACAGTTACATCTTAGGGCTCGGAGATCACGCATATTCAGAAGTGGTTTTTCAGCCTTGCCCTTTACGCACTGAGATTTGACCGGATTCAATAAATCATTTAATTAGTGTAGAAGGTGAAATGCCCAAAATCATACCGATTTGTTTTTGGGGAATGTTCTTCTCAAAGTGTTGGATTATTCGCTGACATGTCTGTTGGCAGATCGGCGATCCTCGACCCATCCTTGCACTTGAAGCAATGATTGAAGCTATGATTAGATGATTGCCTCAACTGTTTCACATCACCTTCTTATTTCAAGTTCTTACATCGCTATTAGTTCTAAATTACCCTGTCCCAACTTTTTTGGAATGCTTCAATTGAAAAACAAAATACAAATCACACCTCTGTGTTCTTATTAGCATTTTCCCAACTTTTTCAAGATTAGGGTTGAATTAATATCAGTTTTTTTTAATTAAAGAAAAGTTAGATTAGTATATAATTACTTACCACATAGTCAACATGTTCTGCACCATGGGCGGCCATGCTGCTTTTAGGTCAGGCTGACTAAACAGTCACAGAAGAATTGAAGCAAGTCATGTGACCCATATGCTCAAAACAGACCCAACATTGATAAATGATAATAGGATTGGGTGAAAAACTCTTTTTATGCTCTCTAACGGAAACTAAAGAGTATGTATCTTGAGGTGCGCATTGCCTGTTTAAGGGTGACATATCTTCAGAAATTAAAACGAAATCTAAGATAAAATCTGAGTCAACCTGAGTCAAAAGAAAATACAGTTTTTAAATGATAATGTTATTTATTGAAGCAAAAATGTTATCCAATACCAACTGGGCCTGTGTGAAAATGTATTTGCCCCCATAGTTACTAATTCCACAAATCTATTACATTTCATTGATAATGGGGTTCAGCTGGATCAATCAAATCAACATTTAAATAGAACTTTTTCATTAGCATGAAGTTGCTTAAAAGTTCTTCCCCAGTAATATACTATGCCAAAGTTGAAAGAAATTCCAGAAATGATGAGGAAAAAGGTGATTGAAATACATCAGTCTGGGAAGGGTTACAAAGCTATTTCAAAGGCTCTGGAACTCCAGAGAACCACAGTGAGAACCGTTATCTTAAATTTGGAAAAAACTTGGCACAGTAGTGAACCTTCCCAGAAGTGACCGACCTTCCAAATTCCTCCAAGAGCACAGGAACGACTTCTCCAGAAAGTCAAAAAAGAACCAAGGACAACATCAGAGGACCTACAGGCCTCTCTTGCATCCATAAAGGTGACTGTTCTTGACTCCACTATCAGAAAGATACTGGGGGAAAATGGCATCCATGGAAAAGACGCAATATGAAAACCACTGCTAACCCAGAAGAACATTAAGGCTCATCTGAATTTTGCCAAAACACACCGTGATGATCCTCAAACCTTTTGAGAGAATGTTCTGTGGATGAGTCGAAAGTGGAACTGTTTGGAAGACAGGTGTCCCGTTATATCTGGCGTAAACCTAACACAGAGTTCCATAAAAAGAACATCAAATCTGTGGTCAAGCATGGTGGAGGCAGTGTGATGGTGTGAGGATGCTCTGCTGCTTCAGGGCCTGGACAACTTGTAGTAATTAAGGGAAACATGAATTCTCTCTACCAGAAAATCCTAAAGGAGAATGTCCGGTCTTCAGTCCGTAACCTGACACTCAAGCGCAACTGGATTATGCAGCAAGACAACGATCCAAAGCGTAGGAGTAAATAAACCTCTGAATGGCTCAAAAAAAGAAAAGTTTTAGAGTGGTCAAGTCAAAGTCCTGACTTGAACCAACTCAGATGTTGTGGCAGGACTTTAAACAGGCAGTTCATACATGAAACCCTCCAGTGTGGCTGAACTAAAGCAGTTCTGCACAGTGCTGTGAAAGACTGATCTCATTATCAGAAGCATTTGGTTGCAGTTATCGCTGCTAAAGACTTTAAGTTTAAGGGGCAAGTCGATTGTCACATAGGTGTTGAATAACTTTATATATAAATATATAATTTATGATTGAAATTTGTTTCTAAGATGTTAATGCTCAGGTGTAAATTTATCTCTGAATCAGAATACGCTTCTTAATAAATAGATTTTACTTAAAATGTAATTGGGAACAACTCTGCTAACATTCAGTTTCCTCAACTTCTCTTCAAGCAGAGCTTTTTTTATGATACTGTATGATCCAGTTTGGCTTTTTTCTTCTCCCTGTGTACTGTTTTTACTTTTTAATTAACTGACTATTGCTCAATTATTTGGAAATTTACACAGACCTTAATCGCAGGAGGGAATGTGACAGTCCTATTTCTTTTCTACTTTTATTGCTCAAGTACTGTAGCATACAGACACTTTCATTAAGGTTCCAGAAACAGTTACGAGATTGGGAGAATTAGAGAAAGCTGTAGCTTTTCCCTTTATCTGCCAACACCTTTTCAGCACGAACAAATCTCTATTCACATCTATCATATGAATCTGGCTGTTACATTCAGCTGAAACCTGGTCTGAGATTAAGAGACGCTTTGGTTGGCAGACGGATTCTGTACCGAGCCCAGTAACTCCTCATCTGTGCCATGTCTTATGGAGTTATTATTCCATGTGATGAACAGTCAATATCCGATGTGGCCACCAGCTGCTTAAACAGGCAGTTCATGCTTGAAACCTTCCAATGTGGCTGAACTATCACAGTACTGCAAAGAAGAGTGGGCCAGAATTCCACCACAATGCTGTGAAAGACTGATCTCATTATCGGATGCATTTGGATGCAGTTATCGCTGCTAAAGATTTTACGTTTAAGGGGGCAAGTCGATTTCCTACAGTGCATCTCATCCTCATGGACTGCACCAGATTTATCAGTTCTTGCTGTGAGATGTTACCCGTCTCTCAGGTGTGTCCATTTCCACCATCAGGGCAATAATGAAGAAGTTCCTGGACCTGGAAGAGGACGTGTGTCTATATCGTCTCAACGGACTGTGAAGAGCACGGTTCGAGTGGATAAAAAATCTCCAAGGATCACAGCTGGAGAGCTGCAGAAGTTAGTGTGTCTTGGGATCAGAAC
>JAOUWY010000030.1:2254188-2266748 GCA_025728095.1 Prietella phreatophila
TCAGCGAATCAGATTTTAGCAAGTAATAAAATAAACATGGCCACCATCAGCGAATCAGATTTTAGCAAGTAATAAAATAAACATGGCCACCATCAGCGAATCAGATTTTAGCAAGTAATAAAAAAACATGGCCACCATCAGCCAATCAGGGTGGTAATAGAGGGCCTCAGCCCTAAAGGTAACTGCTACCAAACGCAAAAATAAGTCTATTACATCCCGAGTCCTTTCCCCTTCAGGGAATCAGCGCCGCCAAATTCTTTTCGTGCTTGGTCTGGAAGCTGCTTTAGGGGAAAAAGCAAAAAAACATAGTTTTCACGTAGCGCCGTAGCCAAAATCCATAAAAATGACAGTAAATGTTGGCACCTTTGCGTGAAGGTAAGGAATTCGATTTGAACATTTGCCCGTTTCTGCATCCAGTTACCGCATGTGGCTTTAAGCTGGAATGAAATGAAATTTCACGCTCTGAAGTATTTGAGGCGAGTCAAACAGCTGCTCAGCTCAACAGTCCGAAGACTGAGAGCTCTTCTATCTTTCCATGAGTACATAATGAAATAATATTTAATCTCTAACCTGAGGTATCTCCAGCCCGTGTTGACATCTGCATGTCAAATCCACATTTTCCTCCATTAGCGTTTGCAGAGGAGCTGCTTAGACAGTTTAGGCGCCGTCAATGGGCAGGGCTTTATCTGCTCACCATCCACAGAGCGAATAAAGACACTTCTAATGACGGCACCTTTGAATTTCAGAAATGCTTACAGCGGCACTATTAAAATACATGGGTGTTTCTCCAGCATGAAGTCGAGCGCATGGTTTTCCCTTCATACAGACATTGACAGGTTCCCCAGAGCTGACTGCTGCCACCGGATGAGCCCGTTACCTCACACCTCCTGCCAGCCCACACTGCAATTACCGAGTGGAGAGAGGATGCTGTCATGATGCAGGCTAACCTGCGCAAAGGAGTTGAGAGACGAGAGTTGAGAGCGAGCTCGTTCGTACACATCGCATTTCGGTTTCCATTTTGTACAGGAGAAAACGTTCGACATACAGCGGCCCTTCCACTTACAGGTACAGTGTGGAACCGTAAAACCAACTACCCCCAGCATTTCAAATTCTGGATACTGATTGGTCAGAAGGTGTTGATTCATTTTCTATAACAGCAGCTCTGAACTATGATCAAATATATGATATTTTCTATGCTAACATCTTACACGTAGACCTGTACGGTGGAAACGTCACACAAATGAATACAAAAAATGTGGTGATGCTTTCTGTAAGGTTTATTGATGTTTAAGGTTTATTTAGCATTTATGGAAGGAGTCTCCAGTATCAGAGGCAAAGCTGCAGCTTTCCAACGTCTTCAGGACAGACAAGTTCACGCTTTGCAGAGGCTTACGAGGGAATGACTGTTTATAGCTGTAATGTAATATGTGCTATGTAAGTGATAACAGGAACTAACTTGTTTTGCAGATAACAGTAAATGCAACTAGAAATGGATAAAAATACGCCATGTTGTTCTTTTATGACTAAAAAATTTTAACATGGCATACAAAGAATAAAACGCACTGGGAGACGATGCTATAGGAAAATAATCAACGTCAACTTTTCGCTTCATTAAGACACAAAGTATCTTATTACAAACTTTAAATAGAATTAGATGTGAGTTAAAGTTAAAACCTGGAATTATAATCTGAAACACAAAGATATTGTCATGGAATATATTTCGTGTAAGTGTGAAAATCAGTCATTTGACGTACATTATGTGCCAGGCTTCGTAGTACCTTTGCTAGCGGCGCAACCTGAGGCAGCTGTAGTAGCAGTGTACACACACCAGAGGCACCACCGCATTCCTATATATCTATAAATCTTCTTTGAGTGAAACACAAAGTCAAACGCACTAATCTGTTGTTTTGTAAAACAGTTTGTTTGATTTTCATAATGCATTCCAAGCTGTGAATTAGCAAATTAACGCAGCTTCTAAATGCACCTTTGAGACGGGTAGCACAACAATGCCACAATAACACATGCTAACGGTCGTTAAGCCCATGAAGTCCGTTTCAAATATGAATTGATGCCGTCCTGCTCCGAATACAGCCTTAGACTGCAGGAGTTTTGCTACATTTGGGACACACACATTATTAGCTACCTGGCTAAGACACGAGGCATTGTTGAGAAAGAAAACCTTCTCTGTTCTGACGCCTCCAGCTCTGTGTATGCTGTACCATATATTTCTGGAGAGTACTACTTTCTACTACTATGTACTACGTTCAGGTGCGACGATGTGGGACACATCGGAGCTGGCGTATGGCTGGTGTGACCTGACACCTCTCACTGTGAATTATTGTGAAAACATTAATGAGTATTATCATTATTATTATTATTGTTATTATAAGCAGATTATTATTGTTACCACTATTTTAAAATTGATCAACAACATACTGAATTCCAAAACGGTTAAAAATAGATTATCCTGCAACGAAACAGCATTCAAACTATTAATTTGACCAAATTACAGAATATTTGTTAGCTATTTATTACGACTCGAATGAATATTAAATATAGGAATTTAATTAAATTCGCATTTAAACCAACTTCAAAGCTTGGTAGAAAATAAAGCACGGATATACATATTTTAAATTCGTATCCTGACCCTAGTGGCATGACTGACTCGACCTTTCTATGCTTTCTCTGAGTGCGGGTTTGGAGATGTCACAGCCGCTACTGCAGGACTAGATTAGCGTAAAGAAATGAGAGTACCTGCTTTTTAATAACCAAAAATAAAGAGAAATGTAGGCTTGAATACGAGTTCCCCGAAAAAATGACTCCCAAAGCGGCCAAAAACTGCTAAAGATGCGTCATCTCATGCAGACATGTCCTCTATTAACCTCGGCAGCCCTGTACACCGTCAGACGAGACCGGCCTGAATTATATTTCATCCAGTTGTAGAACAGGCCTTCGTTTTAAATCCTGCGTTTAAATAAAAACCAGTGAATGTCCATCAACATCAGTCCTTACTCGTCCTAATGGAAAAGCGGTCACTGGGAAAAAGGCGTCCGTTAATTAGTTATCTGAAGCCATTATGGTGGAACAGGCTGAGAGATACGAGTGGACAAAAGGGTCAGAACCGTGTGTTTTATATAACGCCGTTTATTCAGAGCTAGAATTTGTGCTGTCTAAAATCGAGACCGTGTCCCGCCGAGGTCCCTGCTGTGTTTTTACCTTCACTCTCTCCGTGCGCTAGAGAACAGTCTGGCTGTTTCCAAAATGTCCAGAACATTGCCAAAATAATGCCTCACAGGACGCTTTGGGCTGAAAGACTGGAATCCAAACCGCTATGACTGATAATCTGCCCATTACACCAACATTTCACCTTAACTGCTCAGAAGTCCTATCCTAAGTTGAATCCTACATTTGCATTAAAAGTTTCAATCATGAGCATGTCATGCAAGTCTGCATCACCCATCCATCCATCCATCTTCTGTACCGCTTATCCTACACAGGGTCGCGGGGAGCCTGGCGCCTATCCCGGGGGACTCGGGGACCCTGGAACGAGTGCCAACTCATCACAGGGCACAATCACACACATTCATGCACTACGGACAATTTGGAAATGCTAGTCAGCCTATAAGTTAGGTATTCAGGCTAGCGGAGGAAACCAGAATACCTGGAGGAAACCCCCGAAGCACAGAGAGAACATGCAAGCTCTGCGTACACAGGGCGGAGTCAGGGTTCCAGCCTCCAAGCCTATCCCTCATAATTTCTTGGTGAACTGCAACAGGTACTATTACTATTGTTAGGGTCCATCAGAAAAATGACGAATCCTGGCAGGAATACCAGAAAGGGTGGTCATCAAGTTATAGCCTCGGGGCTCAACAGCGCCCCCTTTGAGAATTTCTTATTAACAATTTACATACATCTATGATGATGGCATTCTAGCTAAAAACTCTACACATTTCATATTAGCACACATTTCCTGTGTTAAGTCAATTAGAGTAACTGCTGTAGATACATAACAAATCATTTTAATATAACAGCTAAGAGACAGGTTTATTTCAGCTTTTATTTACCATATAAGATTTACAATGGGTCAAAAGTTTACATACACCATCTTAGTATATGGTGTCATTGCCTTTTAACTGCCACAATCCACAATCTTCTTCCAATAATTTTCTCCCACAATCATCTCCTAATACTTTTCCTCCACAAACTTCTCCTAGCACTTTTCTCTCCCAATCTTCTCCCAATACCTTTCTCCCACAATCTTCTCCCAATATGTTTCTTCCACAGTCTTCTCCCAGTACTTTTCTCCCACAGTCTTCTCCCAATACTTTTCTCCCATAGTCTTCTCCCAATACCTTTCTCCCGCAATCTTCTCCCAATACTTTTCTCCCACAATCTTCTACCAATACTGTTCTCCCCACAATCTTCTACCAACACTGTTCTCCCCACAACCTTTTCCTAATACTTTTCTTCCAATCTTCTCCTAACACGTTTCCTCCACAATCTTCTCCCAAATACTTTTCCTCCACAAACCTCTCCTAGCACTTTTCTCTCCCAATCTTCTCCCAAATACTTTTCTATCCCAATCTTCTCCCACTACTTTTCTCCCACAATCTTCTCCCAATACTTTTCTCTCCCAATCTTCTCCCAATACTTTGCTGGAATTGTTGTTATTTCCTCCGGACCAAACTGGTGTAATACAGTCAGGTTTGCAGGCTTCCTCGCTCTGACATGCTTTTTCAGTTCAGTCCAAAAATTTTCTGTGGGATTCAGGTCAGGGCTTTGTCATGGCCCGGCCGACACTTTCACTTTGATCCTAGCGAACCTCTATAGTATAACAAAACGGCTTAAAAACAACAATGTCCTGCTGGAATACATAGTTGCGACCAATTTTCAAAGTCTCAAGGTGTTGCTTCAGTATTTCCAGATAATCATCCTTCTTAATCATTCCATCTACTTTCCATCTGTTTTCTGAAGTGCACCATTATCTTTTCTAGCAAAACCCCCAAAACATGATGTGGCCTTCCCAATTAACTCCTAATTATGCCATTGGCCATGGTTTGTCTGCGTTTTCCCGCTAATTTGTTTTTTTGTTTGCTTTTTTGGTGAAATTCTTTTAATTTTTTAAAAATATTATATTGACAGTTAGAAAATTAATAAGAACAATTACAGGAGCTTTGCAGCAAAACAATAATCCAAAACACAAACCAAAAACAGGAAAGTCATTAAAATGATTAGCGAATATTTATAATCCATTCAAGAAGGGTTGCGCAAACCTTTTAAACTTTCCAAAGCGTTCAATTTAACACTGTCGCCATCACGTTCGGTAAACACACACCACATGAACTTTTTTGTTGCTGTTGTTACTTGTGTAAATGAAGGAACATCTCTTAAGGAAACTTATATATTTCGTCTTTGTGAATTAGATTTTGTCCTCAGAGTGCGCAGACCTAACTCTATCTACACGATTATCTAGATTAATTTTTTTTTGCTTGAATGTCCTTCTTTACACCAAACAGCAAAGAACATCTGTAAGTAAAACATCGCAACATCTGGCTTTCGTAACGTATCTAATCTAACAGTGTAATTAGCGAATGTAGTTAGCACCGAGGCATGGCCTGCCTCCAGCACTAACACGTAAACACACCACAATTAAGGGAAATACTTAAAGCATTCATTGACATTTCTAACACACACTTGTCTATAATATAAGCCAATGATCACTAGTAGAAAGCTTTGGAACGCTTAGAAAGACTCCCCACGATCTCACAGGATAGCAGTTCCCCGTACAAGCTGCAGGCTGTAAAAACAAACCCACTTAAATCCCTTAATTAGGTGTAAGACACAGGAGGAAAGCACAAACACTGACACGCATGCACACACAATGACACACACACTGACACACATCGCTACCCAATAGGGATTTCTGCAGTCTGCAATGTAGCAAGGAGCGGCGGGGGGGTGCGGGGGGGGGCACGCACAGCAGTTTTAAGTGGTTGCCAAACAATGTGAGTTGATAAAAAGTTGCTGACTGCAGTGTTTATACGACCACACACACCAAACACCACTGTTGCATCAGAACATTTCAGCACTCTCTAAACACTGAGCAGAGAGCGAATACTATTAAACAAACAGAACGCTGTGGATCAAATGCAAAAAAAGTAAATAAAATGTCAAGGGTATCCACAACGTGTAGCGAATTTATGAATTTATCTTGCGGTGACTGCAGGAAGAGTCGTGAGGGTTTAAAAGCGACGCAACTACGGAATTTGCGTAAGAGTTACTGACATAACCTTTGGTCTTAAAGTGACTCTGAATACATCCCATAATGATGATGATGATGGTAGTGCTTCTTGTTTTTGTTGTTAATAGCCTTTTTTCATTATTTAAATTTTTCGTTTTATTATCGTAATTGTCTTAAAGCAATCTACTAATAATGAGAAATTTTAGACAATAACGCTTTTCACTTGCTAAGATATCGGGGTTTTTTGACATGTTCTTAGTCAGTCCTGCCGGGATTTAACGATTTTGCGATCGCAGAAATGAACGCATTTTTTCAAAAGTACTGCTGATTTTCTGCAGATTCAGGCCAAGACGTTCAGCCGGAGCCATCTTCGTTTCATGTGCACGAAAACATGTGTTCAGCTAAAAGGTTTCGTTTACCGACATACATCGCCACGAAAGACCGCGCAACAACACTTTAGCTAATTCAAGTTGCTTTCCACCAAAAAAAAAAAAAAAAACACAAATGTCTCCACAGCTAGGGGCAGTGGTGGCTTAGTGGTTAAGGCTCTGGGTTACTGATCAGATGGTCAGGGGTTCAAGCCCAAGCTGCCACATGTGGGACCCTTGAGCAAGGCCCTTAACCCTCCGATATATATATCAAATTGAAAGTGTCCTGACATATATGTATGTTTATACTTCATATTCTCCGTCTCGCATTTCAGTGCTACAAGAGAATGTTGATTTCGAGTAGATTATTTTATTTATTTACTTGTTTGTGAGAATGATAACACCACTCTCAGCGTGTTGAGCGTTTTCTATCAGATGACTCCGCTGTCAGGTTGCCATGTCTGTAAACAAATGCTGCTAGAAGAAAAACTGACTGACATGATTTTTATTTTTTTTTAAACTTTTTTTTTGCCTATGCATAACGGATTAGACTCAAACATTTCGGTAAATACATAAACACCGTATGAACAAATGCGTTTCAGGCTAAACAGTTTAAGCCCCCATCAGCTGTCAGGCTCGACAAACCCATCCCTAGGAACACTTTTACTGAAAACACTGTTTAGTAACGCAAACGCGCCGCTCTCCGTTGATCTGGCTAAACTGCTCTCTTTATTGGTGACTCAGGATGACAAATGGAGTCTAGCGAACACGGCTGAGCGAGCGGTGGCAGGGACTGGTGATTATTCTCACAGAAATGCGTGAGGGAAGCTCAGGTTCGCTCGGCGCCAAGCAAACGGGCACGCTCGTTCTCTGATGTCCAGTATTGACTGCTTGGGTAGGATGAGTGACTCAGCACAGTGATTTCACACAGCTTTAAAATAAAAACAAAAAATTGTGATCAAAATAAATCTGATTCAAGACGCAAAATGATACATTATAGTCTTTTATATAACTACCGAACTGTCAGTTCATTCGTTTGAATCGATTTGATTATTTCTTTTTTTTTTTTTGCCGTTTTGCAAACGGCTCACGATCTCCCGCCACAAAGACTTTATTCATTCAATCACTGTCTTTTTTTCTCTTCATGCCTTTCCCCGCGGTTCATTCTGAGATAAATAATGAACCCTGTTAAAGACAAGAGATCCATCATGATCAAGAGACAGCCGTTGGCTAAATGAAAGAGCAAAAACGAGGGAATATTAATTCAGTTGATTATAATTACGGGAGGAAATGATTCCATGATGGGACATAGTTAATCTAGGAGAAAAAAAACAACCAAAAAAAAAAACTACACGCGTTTTTGCAGGGCTGTGGTTTGAGGAAACTGGTTCAGCCACATGGGGGAAAGACAGAAAGGCTTCTCTAATATCCCTCTGCTTAATTAAAGACTGAGGGATTGTGGGATTATCGTTGTTTTAAATAGAGCTCATAGCTTATTTATTGCTGCCGAGAGGCGACGTCTCCCTCTGTGGTGCCGCTCACATTAAAAACCCTTCGTACAGCATGAAAAAACAAAAGACTGGACAATATCCAATCAAGAAATGTTACATACAGTGCTGTATTGCTTGTTTTTGTGTAGATCTCATACTAAATTGTATCGAAAATTAAAACAAAGTTGAAGATAAAACAAAGGCGACCCGAATAAACATAAAATACAGCTTTTAAATGATAATTATTTACTGAAGCATAAACGTGAAACCTACCGCTGAGCCAGGAGAACATTAAGACTCGTCTGAGTTTTGCCAAAACATACCTTGATGATCCTCAAACCTTTTGAGAGAATGTTCTGTGGAGTCGAAAGTGGAACTGTTTGGAAGACCGGGGTCCCGTACATCTGGCGTAAACTAAATGCAGAATGCCATAAAAAGAACATCGTAGCTACAGTCGAGCATGGTGGAGGAAGTGTGATGGTGTGGGGATGATTTGCTGCTTCAGAGCCTGGATAACGTGCAGTAATTGAGTGGAAACATGAATTATGCTCTGCACCATAAAATCCTAAAGGACAATGTCCAGTCTTCAGTCCGTAAGTTATTGGAAGCGTTTGGTTGCAGTTACTGCTGCTAAACGTGGCACAACTAGATTTTACGTTTAAGGGGGCAATTCATTTTTCGTGTTGGATAACGTTTTTTTTGTTCGAAGATCTAAAACGATTTAGTATGAGATATAAAGAGAAAAACTGAAGAAATCAGGATGTAAATACTTTTTCCCACCACTGTCTACATCAATAACACTATATTTGAAGGATCTCTACATCGGGGAAGTTCAAAATGTGCTGATAGGCTTAAACAAAGTACCACTATTCGAACTGATAACATCACTGGACCTTCATAATACAATATTTCTGAAAATCTTTAACACTATTGTGCAACACTACTTCAAAGGACCAACACTGGGGCTTAATAACAGGTTCATGAGTGTGGCTAGAGTACGAAAAGTATGAAAATCTTTATATCACATCACACTATTTCGAGGATACGTTAGGCATTCATAACACATTCATAAGTATAAAAAAGAAGGAAAAAAGCTGATGGCAAAGACACCAAAAGTCTGTATCTTAGTGTTTTGGAGTTTTGGGAGTTTTTTATGGTTTCGGAGGGTTTTTTGGAGTGTTTCGCAAATAGTAGGAGAAAATTTCAACATATCAATGATTACAGACATTTAAAAAATATATATACCTGTTTACGTGGCGTGTCCACGAACCAGTCGCCGTGAATGAACTGTTGCTATAGAAACTATAAAGTATCAGGATGTGCAGAATTTGCAGCTGCCAGAGCATTAGCTATAATACGAAACGTATCTCTATGATACGCTATAGAACCCGGCTCTGCTGCAGGCGTGACTCGTCAGTGTCGTGCTGTTTCTGGAAACGATACTGTATATACACCTTCTTGACACCGCGGAGAACTCGGCGTCACCCTGCTTATAAATAAGTATCCTCACCTGCGCTCTGAATACTATCTCTTAAAAGGAAAAAAAAGGAGGAAAAAAAACGCATTATAAAGCGCTTGCTCTTTAAAACTCATCAAGAGAAAAAAGCATCTGGGGAAAAAAAACACCTCTGACCTTTAGTGTCACTTACTTTAATTAGCAGTAGCTTATAGGGGTAGTTTCCTGAAGCGGCTCTTTTTAATAAGATAGGGGAGGGGAGAAAAAGTGCAATAACAGGTGCACACACACATTTATGTAGGCTACAGGTCCCTATTATGATAATGCATTAACACAGAGAGGATCATCAGCGACACAAAGCCGGAGTCATATGTTCTTGGGGTTACAGTGACAGAAGTACAGTGAGCTGCTGCTTTCACGTTCACTTCGTCGTTACATTACCGGAATGGTGATTCGATACTGCATTATTAATAACCAGACCGCACAAACGACACGTATAAGACGAGCGCAACCGGACAGTACGGCTGATACCGGACGGAAGCCGCGGCGAAGTCGCAGGGACCGTTGCTGCAGGAAAACGATTCCATTACAACAGAACAGGAAAACGTTCGGCGTATCACGAGATCGTGAGTTCGACGATGCATACGGCAATCCATGACCAGGAGTCTGAGAAAGCCAAACTGCCCATGCTGTCTGGGTGGGAGGAGCTACACGTGCTCACATATGAGGAAGAAGGCAGACAGCACTTTTCTCCTGAGTTTCTTACTCTTCCCTGCGACTCTGCAGTGCTGTGTGACCGTGACAGCACAGCTACAGCTAGCTAAACTCCCTGCGCTTCAGACATGCCCCCTTGTGAGTCACATGTCTAACGTTGTTGCATACTAATGCGCAGCTTTTGTTTACGCTATACATATTTAACAACACATCGTATACGACAGGATTAAATGAAACCACTCTAGATATCCAGGAAGCTGAATAATGTTTACAAAAAAAAAAAAAAATCACTCTTGATAATCCTGCTACTTGCTACTTAGTTGTCCAACGTTACACAGTAGATTCACATCACTTTAAATCAATACACCACAGTTACTCTATTGCCTTCGTAGACTATTTGGTGCTAATTATAAAAGTGAAAACACTGTAATTTCCGTTTTCGCAGAGATTGCGACGTGCCTTCCATGTGTTCGGCCCCTCGCTGTAATTACGGCTTGTAACTTTCATTTCGGAGCCATTTTGAGTTGAACTGGCAGCCAGGCGTAATAGTGTAATGCTAGCGAGCAGGTAATTATATGATACCGTTAAAAAGCACCTGCCATCTGCCCAGTACGTTTTACATCCAGAACCAACATCAGATTGCCAACACTGCTAATAGAGCTTCACAAACCGTATCACAATTATACATTACACTTGATTTCTGAAATTTTAACTAAATGACCTTGACAAAGGAAACTGGTGCCAATTACCATATTTGGCATATTATACACATAGTGTATACACACAATGATTCTGGGGTTTTAAAAAAAAAAATTATGATGTTCCAATTTAATTGTTCAATAATAAACTTAAATAATAATTTAAAAAATTACGTGTACAACGACGTCCAAAAATCCGAAACTGGGATTTTTTTTTTCTTTTTCTCCATTTAAAATGTTTTAGGATGTTAATATAACGAATATCTAACATTGTTCATGCTGACTCCTTTGAACAAAAGGTCCAATTTTCCTGGAGTTTTATGCTCTGTTCGAGGCGAAGTCGCAACCCGTAATTTTCCGGTAAAAACCACTGAAAACACCACCGGAACTTGAAAGTTCACCTCGTCGACTATTGGTATTTCTCAACTCCCAGTTCCTTCCATGTTTACGGAGTGACGTCAAATCAGCATGCTGTGAAGTGTAACGTACCGCTTCTCTACATTTAAATCTTCAGTACTTATAGCGGTACTGTGCTTTAGATCGGTTCATATACAGACACTGTCTTTGGGTAAATCTAGAACACTGACCTAATACTAATCCCAGTTTTGAGAAGATAATCATCAAGATTAGACTAATGTTAACCGGCTAGCTTCTTGCTAAGCTACTTGTTTGTTTTTTTTTCTTTGTCCGCTGTTGTTGCTGGGTTGCAATTTCAGTCCAAAACGTCGCATGAGTGTGTGAAGTAGAACAGTAACAATAGCCACTCAGGCCTGTAACTGTAAAAGTGTGGTTAAAGGAGCTTAGAATTTTAAGAACTTTAAGCGTTCTGACAGAACAACCAGAGGTGGGAAATCTTCTACTGAAACACATATTCAACATGGAAAATCGCAGGATGTTACTGATAATACAATTTGTAATGAAATTAAATTATTATTATTATTAAATTAAAAAAAGAACTTTTATGCACTCTTAAAATCTGTCCTGAAAGTTAGTTTAGATGCAATTTCACAATCATTTTCCACATTATCATAGTGAAACTTTCACTTGACTGAATTAAAAACTGTGTTGTTCTAGGCACTACGTATGTTCATCCCTAACATTTTATTCTCTTTGGAGAGAGAACACATAGCGAAGCCAGTTGTCTCAAATTTGTAGTTTTTCCAAGCACAGTGAGCTCTTTTTTTGTTTTGTCTTAATTTGTGTTCTAGCCCTAATTGCTTTGTTCTATCCTAACATGTGCACCTGTTCTATGTCCAGCCCTTAGACTGTCTACTTATTAAACCCTGCTGTTACTTTTTCTCATCATGTTTTGCATCATTCAAGTCTTGAGCATTGTTTTTGTGTCTTTTCTAGTTTTTTTTCCTTTCCTTTATTCTTCAGATTTTATTGGGGTTTACCCCGCTTGATTGTTTCCTTCGATATGGACTACTATTATTGTCTTCACCCACATTAAAAACATAAATCAACAAATAAATAAGATACCAGACTCTCACCTTGTTAACCCACACGTTACGAGAGAGAGAGAGAGAGAGAGAGAGAGAGAGAGAGAGAGAGAGAGAGAGAGAGAGAGCAAGATCCTCTGCAGTCTGGCCT
>JAOUWY010000030.1:2327090-2338468 GCA_025728095.1 Prietella phreatophila
ACACAGACACACCCCCCCACCCGTTGATATGAAGTGCTGAAGTGGGCTGAGCGAGCCAAAAGGCCAAAGAGCATCAGCGCCTCTGAGAGCACGCCCTGACATTAATGGGAAAAGTGGGACAGTCGTGACTGGCCTATCGACAGCATGCAACACACCCACTCTCAACCCCCTCAACGCTGCAGACATGAAGAGCCGAGCCCGCTCTGACGCTCTCCTGCTCCTGATAATGAAGTTTTAAAATGTCACACTGGCCTGCGTGTGAATATTTATTTCAAAATCTCCAGAAAAATTATAATAATAATAGTAATAAAAAGATGACCGCCGGAAACTCTGACGTGTAGCTCGGGTCTACGGAGCGTGATGAGCGGGTGCAGCTGTGCTCCTTCCACTAATTACGCAAATAATATTCAGGCATGAGGTGATGAGAATGCTGGTCAGGTCTGAGGGGCACTCTCATGATGGCCGGCACGCCTGCAGGAGAAAGACTTCTGTGACCAGAAAAAAAGGATATTTGCGAGCTTGATTGGCCGTTCGAGTGACACTTGGCCTTTTGTCAAGTATAACGATGCCTCAGGCGGTAACGGTGTAACTCAGTAAAGAGTAACTGTGGAGAATTCGACTATTATACACCTGCACTGATGTGGAGCTGTAAGGGAAGTGAGGAATAAAACACTCCGTACTGTGCTGCTCTAGGAAAATAATCAATCCTGTTACTGTAGCACATCCCAAACGGCTTCATTCCTCACATACCACAGCAATCTGCTTATTTTTATTCGTTAAAGTGCACCTATTATGCTTTTTAAAATATTCCCTTTCGTGTAGTGTGTTTATATACATAGATGTTTCTGAATGTAAAAAGTCTGTGCAGTTTCAAAAATCAAAGCGCACGACGAACGGAGTTATCCACTCCCAACCGAAGGAATCGACTCTGAACGGCTGAAACGACTCGTTAGTGATTCCAGACTTTACTTCCTGTACTAACCTATGTAGATTTGTAACTAAAAGCCCTGCCTCTGATCTTCATTGGCTGCTCGCCGACAGCGCTAGACCAATCACGACAGACTGGGATGTCTGACCAATCAGAGCAGAGTACACTCTCTGAAAGGATTAGTTTAGAACGAATCATTTAACGAGTCGTTTGTGACACTGAGGGATAAAAGATAACGCTGCAGTTTAAATTACGAGCACGTTCAAGTGTTTTTTAGGCCTCGGATGCATGAGCAGACCTTTAAACAAAATTAGGCATGTTTCAAACCATAACAGGTTCACTTTGAACAACTTTTTATCCACTTACAGTTACATTTCCGCAAAAACAACTTACATCAGCTATAAACAGTCTCTCTTTACTCTCGCTCTCGTTCGTCACGTTACAGAGAAACCACAACGCGTTAATATAAATCTGTGATTCGCAGCTACACTACTGACCAATCAGAATCGAGAATTGAGCAATTGGTGTCATCTCTAATATTTATAAAAGTATATTTAAGAGACCGTGTTACAGATTTACATCAAAACACCACAGGCTAATTGTTATTCCCTTATTTTTACAGTTCGTCCTAATAAATATGCGAGACCTAAATGTTCTCCTCCTGAAGAAATGAAATGTCAGTGTGTGTGTGTGTGTGTGTGTGTGTGTGTGTGATGACTTTGTTGAAAATGTAAAACGATCGCAAAAGTTTTTCAGACCATTATCAGTCAATTAATAGTCCAACAGTCATGTCCCGAATCTCAGCGAAGTAGCTTCTACTGCTAACGAGGAAGAGAGCCAGCGTTTCCTTTCAGTCCATGAGAGGAGCATGGAGTGATCCCTGCTCATGAATTCATATTCGTTGCTGGAATATACTGCGTCCACCATTAATATTGGCACCCTTGGTAAATATGAGCAAAGAAGTCTGTGGAAAACTGTCTTTGTTGAACCTTTTGATCTTTTGTTTCACAAATATACTCTGCTGTCATGGAACTAAATTGCAAACACAACATGGGTTTTTCCAAAAAAATCTTCAAATATTGGTGTGCAAGAATTATTGGCACACTTTTAGTCAATACTTTGTGCTAGCTCCCTTTTTCAAGATAACAGCTCTGAGTCTTCTCCTATAACACCTGATGAGGTTGGAGAATACATAGTGAGGGATCTGAGAGCGTTCTTCCATACAGAATCTCTCCAGATCCTTCACATTTTTAGGTCCATGCTCGTGGACTCTCCTCTTCAATTCACCCTACAGGTTTTCTATGGGTTAAGGTTAGGGGACTGGGATGGTCATGCCAGGACCTTGATTTTGGGGTCAGTAAACCATTTGTGTGTTGATTTTGATGTATGATTTGGATCATTGTCCTGCTGGAAGATCCAACCACGGCCCATTTGAAGCTTTCTGGGAGAGGCAGTCAGGTTTTCATTTAATATCTGTTGAGATTTGATAGTGTCCATGATTCCATGTATCCTAACAAAATGTCCAGGTCCTCTGGCAGAACATTAAAGATCCACCACCATATTTAACCATGGGCATGAGGTACTTTTCCATATGGCTACCTCTCTGTGTGCATCAAAACCACCTCTGGTGTTGATTACCAAAAAGCTCTATTTTGGTTTCATCTGACCATAGAACCCGATCCCATGTGAAGTTCCAGTAGTGTCTGACAAACTGAAGATGCTCGAGTTTGTTTTTGGATGAGAGTAGAGGCTTTTTTCTTCAAACCCTTCCAAACAACTTTTGGTGATGTAGGTGACTTCAGATTGTAGTTTTGGAGACTTTCTGACCCCAAGACACGACTAACTTCTGTAATTCTCCAGCTGTGATCCTTGGAGATGTTTTGTCCACTCGAATCGTCCTCTTCACAGTGCGCTGAGACGATATAGACACACGTCCAATTCCAGGTCAATTCATAACATCTCCAATTGACTGGAACTTCTTAATTATTGCCGTGATGGAGGAAATGGGCATTTTTTATGCTTGTGCTATTTTCTTATAGACACTTCCCACTGTGTGAAGCTCAACAACCTTTTGCTGCACATCACAGCTTTATTCATCGCTCTTACCCATTATTATGAATGACTAAGGGAATTTGGCCTGTGTGTTACCTCATATTTATACCCCTATGACAGGAAATCATGCTTCAACACGTTCCTCATTTTAGTCACCCAGGTGTACTAAAAAAAATGTTTAAATATCAATGGGAATATCCTTCAAATATATTTTTAAATCAGCTCGCGTGAGATTGAGGTAATGAGGAGATGTTTTTACGTCTAAAGGATGATTCGTTCACATTTCTGCATCGTTCCTGTTGTATTTACAGATGTCCAATGACAGCATCGCTGGCGTCATCCCATTGGTGGACTTAATACGTGTCCTAGCATCGTTCACGCTCTGAAATTTTAATCAGAAGTTTCTCGCAATACCATAACACCTTCCAAATGGAATCCAGATACAGCGACGTAGCTTAAACCCGGGTTTAAACTGTCCGATCGATTGTTTTCTTGGTTGATTTTGCCGTCATAGATTAAAATCACACGTGGTAAAATAATTATTTGGTCATGAGCTGCGATAGGCGGTTTCGAACACAAATCCATCAAATCAAACAAGCCCAGAGTAGCACTGACTGCTGTCAATCACGTGTTCGGGATTTCATGGAGAATGAAACCAATCAGATGCACTCACTTCACTCCATTACCTGCATTAATTCTGACATAAACGAACAGACTCAGCTGATGACTGAAAGCTGTGCAGACAGAGATGTGTGCGTGGTGCCTTAAATAAAAGGCTGGTATTGGTCACAGTATGATCAGAGGCATTAAAAATGCTAAAATGGTGGCAAATACATCTAAAGTGGTGAGAACTAATGATCAATTAATCACTCGATCCAGGGTCGTCTCAGTGAGCAGGAAATTCCCATCTCATCTCTTATTGAACTAAAAGTATTAATGCACTTGACTAAAAAAAATCAGGGGATCAGGAAAGCTGCTGACTGAGGAACACGCCCATCATCTCAAAATATTTCCAATTCATCGGTGTCACTTTATTTCACATTCAAGCCACGGCTCATCACGGTTTTTTCCTCTGACGAGGACCCAGAAATGAACAGATGCACGAGAATGAGGTAAGAGCAGGTCCTGTCCATCTAGTAAACCCTCTTTTAATGTGATTGTACTGGAAGCTACAGGGTTGCCACGTTGTATGAAGTGTTTGCAAGTCTGTACGATCAACATAAATACCTCCTCCTGGGGGTGGGGGGGAAGGTGTAGGCAGAGTTGCCAGATTGAATCAACACTTTGCAAACCAATACCTGATCTTACTCCTCTCTCCTTGAATTAAAATCATTAAATAATATCAGCATTGATGGAATTTTAATTCTATACACGTTAAAAAGTAAGCAAGGGTTGCCAGATTGGATTAACAGAAGTTAAAATGTGCCAAAGACTATAAATCTCAGATTCCTTCTAAACATAAATTCTATCTGTGATATATAGGGTTGTTTGTTTCCACAGGACTGGGATTGAGGATTACGCAACTGTAAATAAATATTAAATAAAAAATGCCCAAGAGGTTGAAGAAGCACCTGATTTAGGACATGCCCATAATTCTTATTTGAAGCCTTATTTTCTTGCGATTAGTCATATTGGTTTAACAACGTCCCAGACATGAATGGGTAAAAACCAGGATGAGAGTGATGATGAGAATAGGGAGGATCCTGTCCACTCAAATCTCTTAGAATATGATCACAGTGCGCAGCTACAGGGTTGCCAGATTGAATCAACAGTGCTCGAGCCAACACCAACCTCCTCCTAAACCCTCCTTGTAATAATGCTATTAAGCAAAATCAATCAGTCTGATTGACAGTATTTTAATCCTGTACAGATGGTAAAAATATTTGGTTGCCAGATATGATTAAAATAAGTTAAAATGTTCCTATTTGACCATCAATGACACCCCAAAATTCCTTCTAAAGTAAAATATATACACCATGATCAAGGATATTTGTTTCCAAAGCAATGTGGCTGAAAATAATCATCTTTCTTTCTTTTTCTTTTCAAAAATGAGGTTGAGGAAGCAATTTTGGAACACGCCCATGAATATATAATAATTCACACTGAACACTCTTGTATTCTCATAAGAATCCTCATTTTTATTTAAACAGGTCCCAGACGTGTATGAGGATGAGCTTTGGGAAGATCTTGTCTGTTCAACTCTCTTATCATATGATCACAATGGTAGCTGCAGGGTTGCCAGATCGAATCAACCTTTTCCAAAGCTCATACTCGTCCCTTTTTTCCCCCCACACCTTTCCTTGCATTAAAGTGTCCAATGACTTACATACTGACACATTGTTACTTAACTCCCATACAAACGTTCATGTCAACGCAATACAAAATAACGCCGGGTTGCCAGATTGGACGGGACCGCATTAAAACACACCTCGAGTTAATGTTATAACATAACATCCATCCGTGCACGCGTTGCCAGTTGACTATAAATCACGCATAACGCACACGGTCGCTCGTTTCCACAGCAGTACGATCGATCGACTCGTGCGATATACAGCAAACTATCTCCAACTTCTCAGACACAATCTGGCAACCCGGTGTTTCACAATCTGGCAACCCGGTGTTTCACAATCTGACACAATCTAGCAACTCCCCCATTGAATGCCTTTTCATGCCTTTTCACTTTAAACCTTCATACTCAATCTACAGTCCGGTGCTGTGCTTTTTAATGTCTAAAAGTCATGCACAGTGACGTTTCCAAGACGTTGTTCTAAGGGTTCAGGTTTAGGTCGGTGGTGGGGTGACAAACAACAACAACAAAAAGATCTGGAAACCTCCTCATCCGTCATTCCTGTTACGCAATCAGTGCAAGTGATGCCTGGGGGTGAGATTAGGACAGGAGTGAACTTTAATAAGGTCTGAAATGGTGCATTTGGTTCGTGGGTTGTGTTTTTGGTGGATCAGGAATGTTTTGGCACTCCTTTAAGAAGTGCACTATAGGGTGAAGTAGTGGTGCGTGTGTGCGCGCGCTGTCTGGCACGCGCTGCTGAGCTGAGAGTATTAGATGGGGTAGTAATGTGGTCTGTTGTTTATGATCACAAAGGTGAGTTGGTGTGTGTGTGTGTGTGTGTGTGTATACCTGAGCAGCGCCGTGTCTCCTTGCCGGCTCACCACACTCTCGCTCGAGGCATAGTCCACAGTCTGCCCAGCAGGCAAGCACGAAGGCAAAAAGCAGCAAAAGCTGAGGATGATCGCGGTGAGCCACTGACCGGAGACACACGCATCCTGCACCGCACTCATAATGTCCATCACCGCGGGTTGAGTGCTCACCACTGCACCGCAAAAACAAACAACAACACCAATAATAATAATGCTAGGGGGAAAAAATTAATTAATCCTGCTTTATTTATTTTTCTTTCTTTCTTTTCTCCCCCTCTCCCGAGATATCACCGTGGCGCTGTGCTCCGTGCTCTTCGTTCTCCACCAGCTTTGTTTTGGATGCAGTCCGTGTGTGCGTGCGTGTGTGTGCGTATGCGTGCGTGTCCGCTGCCTCTTGCGCCATCTAGCGAGCACGGCCGGCAAGCGCTCAGCGCGCGCGAGCTACTAGCCCGTTGCCAGGCGCCCGTTTCCCTGGCAACGTGTTCCCTGTAGTTCGTGACACTTATCCCGTGAACCGTTCGAGCGCTACAGTGTGCGTTTCCGGTTTCAATTCCACTCGCAGAAACAACAAGAAGAACGTATTCATACAATTCTCAAACCTGATTGGTCAAAAGTTGTTGATAAATTTTCTAGAAGAAGGAAAAAAACAACAATTGAATTGAAACCCTCATAGAATGTGTAATGCTTTTAATGGTTATAATGGGAATCGTATTGGTTTTAATGGGTACTGTAATGGTCACTGAGTATCTGCTCGTCATTTTTATTTTTTTGCCTTCTATTTGGTGACCTGTTATGTCTAGTGGATACCATTAAGAACCTGATGCTAAAAGCTGATGGCTTTTAATTGTTCTTGTAGTGGAAACTGTTAGAATTTCTGTGATGGCTCATTTTGTTTGTGGTTTTTCAGCAGGGCTGACACCCGATTCTAATACGTTTTTCGTTTCCGTGGTAACGTGTTACACTTAACAAAGATGAACTAATAGTTGATGTGGTGAATTTTTTTATTTTTCTGCTGTAACGTACGTGAAAACGGGAACTAACTTGCTTCATGGATGTTCCACAACATGAAATGTAACTAACTATAAATGGATTAAAAAATCATGACGTGTTCTTTAACGCATAGAAAGATGTCATCGTTGGCTAATCAATGTGGTGTAAGAGGAATAAAACACGTCGGGACGTGCGTTATAGGACAATAATCAGACTTCGAGGTGGTAACGGTAACTATTCTATGTCACTGATCAGCATGACATTTTCTAACGTGACAGTGCTACAGCCTAATCTAGTTCTGAGACGATACAATGTGTGTGTAAAAAGTGATACACACTGGAAAAAACACACTGGACAACATTCTCACAACTCGACGGTTGTATGTAGTTTGTGCGATTTTCCAAGAAACGCGGTCCAGAAGTCCAATGCCGATGGGGTAAACACATACCCCAAACATCTATCACCAAAATGAGCTAGCGTTCCTTCACCAAAACAAAAACACAAACATGAGATGTCCCTAACTCCTTACCTACACAAAAAAGACACAATGGGAAAACCCCAGAGCCAACAAAATGGCAGCCAAAACAGAGATATGTAGGAGTACCCTGGAGGCAGCACTGCTAACAGCAGTCTGATCTAGCGACATTTATTTTTTTTTAGATTGTCTTAATATGTTAGCGAGTTTTGTTTTCCACAACTGCCATTAAGAATAGTTTTAGAAATGCCCTAAAATCCATTCCACACGGAAATCAACACTTAAATCAGTCTTATCCTGTCAGGCACTAAGCTAGTTAGCTAGCTAGTTGTAGCTAGCAAAGCTTCTTATGTCATAGCCACAGGCAGGAGTTTTCACATTTTTGTAGCCCCTTTAACTGTAATCGGAATTTCCCTGACCCTCTCACTACAAATTCCTTTTATGAACACTATCCTGATCTATAAACGCATAAATCCATTATTTCTTCCTGAACATTTGCACTCCGGATGTCAATTTTAAACACGTATCGTGGATTCCAGAGAACGTTGCTTACACGCGTATACATGTAAACATGTTCAGTTGTTGTGTTATTGAGGTGCATACAGAGTTAACGCCTTCCGTGTCAATCGGCCAGTCGATACGGTTTAAAAAGATGATAATTCAGTAATAATCATAACACCCTCGGTGCTAGTCGATAGCATTCTCCACCTCACTTAAATCGTGTTATTTATTTATCTATTTTCAAACTACACTGTATTCATGGAGCCCAGTTTGAGAACCATGGATGTCTAGGCGCTAATATTTTAAAGCGTCATTATGTGTTTTGGATTAAACAAATGGAATTGAAATCCCCAGATAGATCAGCTAGTCACAATGATAAATATGAACACGTTGGTTGGTTTCGGACACGGTAACAGGAAGAAGAAGAAGAAAAAAAAGGAAGCAACAGATCATATTGTGGCTTTCTCTTGACCATTTCTAAAGGTTCTCCATAATGATATCACATAAATAACAATAATCAAAAAGAGATGAGGTGTAGAGATTTTGCACGGGGTAGGATTTGGACATTTTTCCATCCCACCCCTTACAAAATGAGCTCTGGCAATGTTTCCCAAAGCTGGTACAAGCGAGCACCTGCTTTTCTTGCTCCATCACATCTGAATCTACAAATTGGCTAATTATCCTAAACCCAGGCACTAGAAACTCAGTGTTAGCGCTCATTATTTTGATTATGTACTGTCATTTTTGAACGGTAGTCCTGCAGTTATCATCACTACGCTAGTTAGTTCGTTTGGTCGGTCTGACCTCTGGATAAAATGAAGCACTAAATACATACATTTATTATTCTTATACAACAGCCATTTTAATACAATTACAATATGAAATATATTAAATACCGTCGGTTCATATTTCTTATCCGTTTATAGTTATGTTTCATGTTGTGGAACGTCCACAAAAACAAGTTCGCACTTACGTAAACAGAACAGTTTTATGGTTTTTTTTTTTCAGTTTTATTTTATTATTTTATTTCCTTGCGCCACACCGTCCGACGTTCCCTCCAGAATTTCATGTATCGACGTACAGTTGGTCTTTGTTATGGAACCGTATACAATTTTGGGTGTTTTTATTTTGAATTTTACGAACGCTTCAAGTGCAGTTAATTATTTGTCGTGCTGTACGTGTTAATAGATGACTGCTTGAAGCCGTGGGCTGCGTCCCAAACCGCATACTTACCGAAATAGGTTAATTTCTCCTACTATATAGCAGGTAAGTACGTGGTTTGGGACGCAGCCGTGCTCTCTTGTTTGCCATCAAACGGTTGAGAGCTGCAGTGTGTGTACATGTCCTGTCACAAAATGTGGTGAAAACTCTCACACGACGTTAACAGTGTGATTAAGGTGTGCACGTGTCTGTAACGCACGTCGATAATGCGTCTAAAACAGGAATACTCCACACGTCTTAATTCCATTAGTGTTTACTTCGAGTATGACTTTAATCTGATTAAGGTCATCAATAATCGCTGTTTACATGCTAGTTTCTTAATCAGAGTATCGTCTTAATCGGATTATCATTGTCCGTGTAAACATACCGAATGAGAATCTTTACCGTTTATACTCCTGTGTAAAATGTTATTGCAGCTATCCCACTATGCGTTTCTTTTAACTGCCCCATCGCTTAAAAGTACGATCCTGTAAAATTCTAAAACAGTATTTCTGCTGTAAAATAAATGCAGTAAATGTTCTCAGGAAGTAACCAAATTTTTGTTGAAAATCCACTTTTCTCTCAATTCGCTCCGGAAACCGATGCATCGCTTGACTTGGCACGAAATTGTCCCCACGTGTGTCAACTGTCTGTGCATCAAAGTGAATAGGATTTAATAAGACAGTCGGGCGTTTTGTAAAAAGAAAAAATCTAATCTTTAAATTAGTCTACTGTATATTTCATGTGAAAGGCTTGCGCATGCTGTAACGTGTAAGATATACGTGTGATAAGTCAGCATCGAGACTTAACAAGCAAAAGCAATTTTCTGCACCGATGGGTTTTTATTGCGCAGTAAGCAAACTCTAACACTAATTCCTACACAATTACAGAATCATATACAGTAACCGAGTCTCTGTGGTCTTAGTGATGACCTTGTAAAGCACGGTGTAGGTGTTAGCGCACCCTGCCTGTCTCAGTAGGATAGATTTTATTGATCTACTCTATAGTCCTCTCAACATTCGCATCATCTTATATTAGTCTTGGGATTTTTCTTCATTCCTTCTTTTTTTCCACTACTCAGGGAAGCCGAGGGATTCGCGTTGGCCTGATGGTGGCGCTATGGCACATATGTTGACATTTTGAACCCAGGAACATGTGGTTATTTTTATGTCTTCGACCTTGGTTTATAAGTAACCGAGCGTATAAACTGTGCTTTATAGGAAAATAACCAAAAATGAAAGAGGAGTTGATTATTATCCTGAAACAGCACATCCTGAAGTGTTTTATTTCTCTTATACACAAGCAATTTTCCAACGATTACAGTCTGAAATATACAGTATTAAATACTGATGATTCATACATCTTATCCATTTATACTTATATTTCATGTTGTGTAACGTCCACAAAACAAGTTAGTTCCCGTTCGCACTTATGTTATAGCAGCTATACACAGTATCTCACAAAAGTGAGTACAGCCCTCACATGTGTGTAAATATTTGATGATATCTTTTCATGTGACAGCACTGAAGAAATGACACTTTGCTACAATGTAAAGTAGTGAGTGTACAGCTTGTGTAACAGTGTAAATTTACTGTCCCCTCAAAATAACTCAACACACAGCCATTAATGTCTAAACCGCTGACAACAAAAGTGAGCACACCCCTAAGTGAAAATATCCAAATTGGGCCCAAAGTGTCAATATTTTGTGTGGTGAGCTGTTACTATAGAAACAATAAGGTGTTAAATTGAGTGTGTTATATAAAATAAACCTGTCGATCTGCTGTTGTTGAAAATTTAAACACCTTCTGTCCTTCTGACCCATCACAATCCTGAACACCTCTTTCTGGAAATTTGTCTGTTGATGAGCTCCCATGTCATGTGAGCCCTGTTTACACTAGTGCGTTTCCGTTTTAAAACACATAAATGTTGCTATGGTTACGCGCAGGTGGTAGAGCGGATTGTCCACTAATCATAGGGTTGGCGGTTCAATTCCCGGCCTGGGTGACTCCACATGCTGAAGTGTCCTTGGGCAAGACACTGAATCCCAAGTTGCTCCCGATGGCAAGTTAGCGCCTT
>JAOUWY010000030.1:2360566-2376315 GCA_025728095.1 Prietella phreatophila
GTAAATACAATCATCGGCTGCGCAGCAAATTCATCATTCAAGTTTTATTTCAACTTTTTTCGTGGTGAGTACAGTAAGTCTTTATTTCTTTTTAATCTTAAATGTTACTGTTTTTTTATTATCTTAAATGTTACTGTAGTGTAGTACTGTTAAGGATGGGTTGTTAATAGTACAGGGAGGACATTAAAAAGTCCAAACACTATATAAAAAAAATATGGTACCCCTACTTCGCAGAATGTCAACTATCGCGCCTGGTACTGGAACCTATCTACCGGGATAAACGAGGGGTTACTGTACATGTGACTGATGGATGTGTCTTATTACCCAGGTGTGTCCTGTTAGATTGATTGTTTATTCAATAAATAGCTCTGAACATCTAGTCTTGGTTTCAGCCTTCAGGTTCAGCTGTGAGGACAGGTGCATTTGTTGTTTAAAAAGGTTAAACCAACTGGAAGATCAGAGAGCTGTGTATGGGAGTAATTTTGAAGCTGAGAAAAGACGGGAAATCAATCGGAGGCATCGCACAGACCTCGGGTGTAGCCGATGCAACAATTTTGAACGTCCTGAAAAAGAAATAAACCATTAGTGTACTGAGGGAACAGACGTCGAACTGGTCGGCCAAGTGAAACGGAAAAGTTGTGAGAGGAAACACAACATGTGTGACATCACCAACGACCTCAAAAGGTCAGGGGTGAAGATATCACAATCCACCGTTCTAAGAATATTTCGAGAGTAGAAATATAGAGGCCATACCACAAGATGCAAACCACTCATCAGCATCCAATCTGGAAAGTCAGATTTGAATTCGCAAAGAAATACCATCCGAACGCATTTGGAACTATATACTCTGGTCAGACAAAACTAAAATAGAACTCTTTGGCAATAATTCACCTCTTCATATTTGGAGAAAGAATGGTCCGAATGGTACGATCTAATGGACACCGTGAAGCACGGTGGTGGGAGCATCACAATTTGGTCCTGCTTCTCTTGAATCAGTACTGGGAAATTACACACCATCGAAGAAAACATGAATGAAGAGATGCACCGCATGTATTAGAGGACTGAAGAGAACATGGATGTTTCAAACGTACAGCCACAACAGCTCTAGAAGGTCGTGCATGGCCGAGTAAATCTCCTGACTGGAATCCCATTGAAAACGTATAGGAGATTCTGAAATTGCGAGTCCATCAGATAGACCCTCATAACCTTAGGGAATTGAAAATGATTGAACCAACCTTATCTAGATTGCTACTCTTTTTCTCATTCTGAGTTTCTTTTCTTTTTTTTTTTGTTTAAGCCTTTGCATTATACCTTGGTTTTAAAAAAAAAAAAAAAAAAAATAGAATCCTCTGCATATCGTTCCACACACATCTCTTGAGTCTTTGTTGTTACATCAATAAATTATAATTGTATAATTGTAATTGTGGGCCAATCTCTGGAGTATGAGGGGAATAAAACTGTTTAGGACATGCTGTTTTTGTAAAATAATCATCTCCAGAGTTGGCGGAGTGACTCAGCAATATCACACCATTCTGCTGTCGATTATTATCCAATAACAGCATGAGCCTGAGTGTTTAATTCCTTCATTCATAACGGTGTATGCCAAATACAGAACTTTAGCTAATTTAAAGGACAGAAGCAAGCATAATGCTGCTCAGTATCGGAATATAACAGCGAGAAAATGCGCTCGGGTTCAAACTGCGTGCAGTGAAAGATTTGATTAATGAGGCGTCAGCCTCCAGAGTCTGCAATTCCTTATTACACACTAAACACTGTGGTGTTTATAGCTGGGATGATTCCACAACTGTGCTGCCATTTAGCCCTTATAACTCTTAAAAATGAAACTCTTTAAATAATTTCTCATCAAACAAACCCATCCAAGGCAACAATCTCTAATTTTTAAAGTTTCTTTGCTGAAAATGGCTGACATTTTCCTCTTAAATGAACAGTAACAGAGCTGAGTTTTTAGCATAGTGTAGAATTAGCAAGTACACGAAATGTGGATCACTAGCATCCGTCCATGGTGATGGCATGTCGACGTTAAGGACTTCAAACCATGTGGTCTTAATGAAGAATTTACGTTTAATGTGGCCTTGTCAGTCAAAATAAAGAAAAAAGAATGAAGAACTTTTCCTCTTCACATGATCTTGAGGAAATTCGTTAAACTGTCAAACAAGTGACTTGTTGAATAGTCCAAATATTAATAGGGACAAACGTGTTCAGCTAAAAGGGCGAATGAAGTGAATGAACTAAAATGCCTCATGGAAGAATATGTTTCTAGCATGAGACGTTAAATCGTTTCACACATTAATGCACCAATAATACAGTTTGTAAAGTATAATAATGATTACATTTTAAGGTAAATTGTAGCTATGGTGCATTAGGACGGGTAGGAATGCTGTTTTAACTTATTTATCTGGAACACGGGCGAAGTTTGTCATGAAGGAGACTTAACCCATGTTTGATTTGTATGTTATGTGTATATTTATACATGGGGCACAAATAGTCATGGAATCCATCTATCATTACGGCTCGATTGACTGAAAATTAGTTTTATACCAATGTGTTTCTCTGAAATTTCCCCACCGGAGGTTTGTCCTTGGGGGATCCTCAAGCAATGACAATTCATCAGATCCCTGAAGAAAAAAGGAGAGAGGAGAACAGCAGTGGGTGGTAAAGCACATTCACTAAACCAATTTAAGTTAGTGGGCTGTAGAAAAATGTCTCCATTCTTTCTGCCCCGGCTGTGGGTAAGGAAGACAAAGTCTCCTTTCAGTTTGATTATTCATGTGTGCAAATGGTCTTATTTCTGTTCCTCGCAATCAGACATCCTCTCATTCCACCGGCGCATACCATCAGTCGAGCAAATACGATGAAATAGCCTGGGTGATTCAAAAGGACAGACCGGAAATAATTTAATTCATCCTCAATTGTCATATGACAACTGGAGTACAGGATTCGTGGAATTTGAAAGGAAAAAAAATACTAATAAAAAGATGTCGACAATTACGGCTGACCTCAAAATATTCATTCCGTTATTGTATACTTGTTGCATGTTAATGTTTTTTTTTTTGTAAAAAAAAACGCATATCTGTGGAGAAAATGTAAGGAATGAGTACAGGAAGTCGGTCATTATTAGAAAACAGCTGCTATGTTGCGGAGAAGACGTGAACCAGTGAAACAGTAGCAGGACTGGGCAATCAATTATACACATACAGCACTTTAAGAACTAACAGCCGTCTGAATTCCTCGGCTGTCCAATCAGTGTGAAGTATTCCACAGAGCCGTGTAATATCTGTGATTAATGATACGGCTGAGCTTTACTTTATGGCTGATACATAATTACCAGGTTTAATCTAGTCCATATTATCCCGTGGCACATATGTAGCTACACAATTGTGTGAGTTAAACGAGAGCCCCCGTCTCTCGTTTTCATAACGAGCTTCTTACTGTTACTATGCCTTCTGAGTTGGATTTATTAACGACTACAGAATAAATAATACGTTTTTCCCCCATCATGTTCTTCTAGACAATTCGGTGCAGGACCTTATTTAGTAATGGTGGCGTTAAAACTACCAAAGAACCAATCAGAATTAGTTGGACCCCTTTTTTACCTCAAACACAGGAAGTAAACTTTCTTCTCTTTGAAGTGATCTCTCTTTTGACCTTGTTGTCTAAGCAAAACTGCATCTAATTAGATTTTTTTACTCTTCTACATTCAAAGGACCTGCTTGTCACTTTCAATCTCAACATTGTCGAGAGCATACTCACCTACTGCATCTCTACATGGTACACCAGCTGCCACGCCCTGCAACGAGTCATGGACAGAGCCCAGAAATTCTTCGGGGAATTCTTTGGCCGATTCTTGAGGATATCTACAGAACCTGCTGTCATCGCAGAGCAAAGCCCATCTCCAGAGACCTGACGCACACCTGCCACCACCTATTCTCTCTCATGCCCTCTGGAAGACACTTCAGGTGTCTTGGCCAGACAGAGGAACAGCTTCTACCCAGAACAGTCAACCTTTTGAATCTAACAACCAGCAAACAAATGAGTTCCTGTCAGATACATGCAGTTGAAATGTTACTTTATTATGGACACTACTGACAACATTGCACTCTATCTAGACTTTCAGCCCATCAGCCCATATCACAGGGCAAACCAGTGCAACTCTCCACCATGCACTAGGCACATCTAGTTAGACAAACTTTACCTCTGAATATGTACATTTACTGTATAGTCTTTTTTTATTTAAAAAAAAAAAATAAAAAAACCTTGTATATCTATTCATATGTATACTGAGCTCAACAGGCACTACCCATTCATATTGTACACTATTATATATTGTACCCAATCACCTTATTGACCTGTTCCCAATTAACCAAGATAGTTGCAAAATGTTCCTCCAGATGTTTCCTTTTAGTAACACTTACTTTTCCAGTCGTTTGTTGCCCCGTCCCAATTTTTTTTTTAGATGTGTTGTGGCCATCGAATTCAAAATTACCTTGTTTTTTCCTTAAAATGGTATACTTCCTCAGTTCAAACATTTGACATGTTTTACTGTGAATAGCATACGGGTTTATGAGATTTGCAAATCGCTGCATTATCTTTTAATTTACATTTTACACAGCGTCCCAACTTTTTTGGAATTGGGGTTGTACATTTATAGCATTTGCCAGATGCGCTTATCCAGAGCAACATATGGAAGTGCTTTGTAGTCTCTATCAAAAATATCCTCATGCTAGCCATGCTTAATCAGGTAGTAAGAATAGCATCAGTCTAACAGGAGGTTGGTGCAGTATGGAAAAACACAAGACAAGGATAAAAAAACAAAACGTTCATTTAAGTGCTTGGTGAAGAGACAGATCTTTGGTCTTGGTGTGAAGACAGCCAATGACTCCAGGGGAGGTTCTACCACCTAGGTTCCAGAACCAAGATCAGCCTTGATGCATGCTTTCCTTGTACCCTGAAAGATGGTGGGTCCAACCGAGCAACCAAGTGTGGGGTGTGATAAGAGCTTTGGTAAGTGGGTGCAGATCTGTTTTTGGCTTTGTAGGCAAGCAGCAATGTTTTAAATCTGATGTGGGCAGCTACAGGAAGCCAGTGGAGGGGGCGTTGCAGTAGAATGGTGTTGGAGAACTTGGTGGGTTGAAAACAGGTTTTCAGCTGAATTCTAAATCAGTTGCAGAGGTCAGATGGTTTGCAGTGGAAGACCTGCCAGGAGCGAGTTACAGTAGTCCACTCTCGAAGTGACAAGGGCATGAACAAGTGGCTTGTGTGAATAGAAATGACAAGATCCTGATTGCAGACAAGAAATCGGCATGGCCATGTTTGTTTAGCATTGCCACTAAATTTGCATGCAGTGAGGGAGATCACAGGATCCTGACATGGAGATACATCTCCATGATGAGCTGAAATCCATGATGAAATGTCTGCTAGACATGCTGAGATCCATACTGGAATGGGAGTGTCTGATTCAGGAACATGGAGGATGAGTTGCATGTCATCAGCATAGCAGTGCTGTGAAAACCCAAGAGAGCGGTTATAAATAGGAGAGGACCCAGCACCAATCCTTTTGGGACAGCAGTGTAGAGTCTGCATGTCACCTGATATGACCATCCTTCCAGGTAGGAAGCAAACCATTGCCACACTCTGTCATGAATTCCACGAGTCTTGTGATTAAATATATTAAAGGCTGCTGAAATGTCACTGATCTAGTGACACAAATCTTTTCACTAAAAACCACAAGAGCAGTTTCTGTAGAGCATGCTGTTTTGAAGCCAAAAAAGGATCTCCTTGAACATCTCGTTATAATGAGAGAGCATCTTTTATAAGAAAACCATCTCGCTATAATAAGAAATCATCTCGTTATTATTAGAAAACCATCTCGTTATTATGAGAAAGCATCTTGTTGTTATGAGAAAACCACCTTGTAATTATGAGAAAACATCTTGTTGTTATGAGAAAACCATATCGTCATTATGAGAAAACATCTCGTCATTATGAGAAAACATCTTGCGATTATGAGAAAACATCTCACCATTATTAGAAAACATCTCGTCATAACAAGAAAACTTCTCGTCCTCACAAGAAAGCATCTCATCATTATGAGAAAACATCTCGTCATAACAAGAAAACATCTCGTTGTTATGAGAAAACATCTCGTTGTTATGAGAAAACCATCTTGTTGTTATGAGAAAACCATCTTGTAATTATGAGAAAACATCTCGTTGCTATGAGAAAACCATCTCGCCATAAAAAGAAAGCATCTCATCATTATGAGAAAACATCTCGTTATTATGAGAAAACGTCAGGGTTATGCATGTAACCCTGTTCCCTGAGAAGGGAACTTCGACGTTGCATTTAGCATAATAGTATGGGCTATGCAACGTCGAAGTTCTCTTTGAAAGGGAACATCTCGTTATTGTGAGAAAACATCTCGTTTTTATGAGAAAAACATCTCATTGTTATGAGAAAACCATCACTTGGAAACATCTCAACATCTTCTGTTATTACAAAAACAAATCTCATTATTACAGAAAAAAAAACCATCTCAATATCTCATTATTACAAGAAACTCATCTTATTTCATTATTAGGAGAAAAGCATGTCATTGTAACATTATTATGAGAAAAGCATCTTGGTTTCTAACGAGAAAAGCACAACGTTTATTATGAGAAATGATAAACAGCGTAGTTGACAGAACGAGTCAAATATATCGAAAGTATTCTGCTTGGCCTAAAGCACATGAGCTCTTAATGTCAGTGAGCAGTGTAGACAGTTTTGTCATTAGTATATGCAAATTACCAAGCATTCACAAATCCCAGCTTCTATACACACTGCCTTATTCCATAGCTGCTCTACTAGAACGACATGTCTCCACGCTGTCAAATAGAGCTGAGACGCAGGAATCTCCTTCGACTCCTACAGCACTAATACAGAAAGTAACAGTAGGAAGTGGTGAAAAGCCGACTGCGAGTCGCTGTATGCTGTATGCTGTATGCTGTATGTCGTACAGTAAGCTCCTGAACGCCTGAGAGAGAGATGGTGCTCCAGCGAGAACAAGATGTCGTCCTGCTGAGCTTGTGTGTTGAAGCTGTTTGAGGTGGTTTTTTTCTTCTGTTTACATATGCTGTTTTGTTCATATGAGACGGAAAAAAAGCTAATACCACACTGTTTCTCTTTGTCAGGCATTCAGCAGTTCCCTGTAAGACAAAGCTTTGAAAAGCCAGAGATTATAATTTTTTCCCCCTCCTATTAAACACCACTGTAACTCTGATAGCAATGACAGCATCCTGTCAAAGTAATAATAATAGCAGCAACGAGCAACATATTAGCCCCAGAATCGCTAAACACATCCCAAATGTTTCAGAAGAAACATATCTCCGGTGTTTCGGGACGGTGTTTCTATTTAATCCCAGATTTTATCAAGAAAAAAATAGAAAATTGTGTCGCTAGGTGCTTCAATCTCTATTTACAAGAGGACTTGAAGGAGAATCTACGGGTTTTAGGATGGATACGATGCTCTGAATCTGTGTTTTATAGAGGAAGACGTATTAAAGGTGAGACGCTTCCTGGTGCCATCGTGCTGCTTCTTTTCATACAGGATAATAGTGTTAGAGAGGAGGAAGCACTCTGCAGTTGAGATGATCAATATTTCAGAGCGAAAAGAACCTCGCAGACACCTTTTCTTTCTCTGAAGTCAAGCGACGTCACGAGCGAGACGCCCTTTGATCCGGCCAGATGGATGGAGCGGTGTCGGACCCGCTTTCTTACACGGACGCCCCGGGACCCGGCATGTAGAGCGAAGCCGAGAACTAATCCATCTTCTTTCTTCTTTCCCCATCAGATTCAGCCCGGCTCTGCAGAGCAACGAGGTCACTGCAAGGCAAACGCGCGAACGTGCGATTGTGTACGAATGTGAAGTCGTCCTCTACGAGGATACAGATGGCAGCGGAGTAATTAAACCCACAGTACGCTTTTACAGGAAATGGAAATCAGCCAGGTTTATTATTTAAAGCCTACGTGAATGGGGTCGATTTGATTCCATATGTTGACGTGTTTCCTTTTGAAACGGGAAGTTGGTGCGATGGATTAGATTGTGGGCGGTTGTGGCCCTGGTCGTAGTGCGGGTAGTCCACTAATCATCCACTAATCGTAGGGTTGGAGGTTCGATTCCTGGCCCACGTGACTTCAGAATACCGAAATGTCCTTGAGCAAGACGCTGAACCCCAAGTTGTTCCTGATGGCAAGTTACATAGCAGCAATGCTACCATTGGTGTGTGAGTGTGTGTGTGTTAATGGGTGAATGAGAAACCAGTGTAAAGTGCTTTGGAACTACAAAGGTTGAAAAAGTGCTATATAAGTGCAGACCATTTACCATTTTAGGTATGCACTGTGATGCTAATCGACACTATGGATTTAACTTAATATGAATTCATTACTCAGAATGAATATAAAGATACAAATTCTAAATGCAGTATTTTGTGGGTTTTTGTATTGTTTTTTTTGTTTGTTTTTTTAACCAGCTTGCTAGAACAATTCACAGGGCATCTGGTTGAGACCTGAGGTGTGCATCAGGAATGAGATCCCACATGAGGCACCAAAACGAGATTGCATGCTCGTTAAAGGCGTGAGAGCTCGCAGGACAAACACGAGGAATAGAGAAACCATATTTCGTCCGTATTTCGGTACAGACTGGCCTGAAATTTGGAACCGCTTTTTATATCTCAATCTCGATATAGCTCATAGAAACCCTGCCAGACAGCTCCACAGGGCATCTGGTTGAGCCCAATTATAAACTGAAGTAGCTGATGAACTGTACTAGCTGAAAGTTATGTTCTGCAGATTGCTTTTCGGCGTTGTCTTCGAAAATTGACTTATTACTTCCAGCCGTCCTGGAGCTTAGAGGTTTAGTCCAGGTGTAGACCAGGCCTACTTTTGGTTTTAAATGCTGATACAGATAGGAATATTTCTAGCACTACGCTTTACGTCCACAAATACAGATAGTCATAGAACATTGTTTCTGAAGTTCCTTGAATAGGAGACTAATTCAGATTCGGAGTAAAACTGAAGCACAACAACAACAGCCGAAGTACAAAAAAAGACAGAAGAGAGAGAGAAACGTTCTGTAAAGGTTGAAATGGAAGAAGGTGTAGAGACTTCAGGTGGATAGGATAAAGTTAACGGACTGCGTGGTCCTGAACCTTTCTGCTCGCCGGGTGTGCCTGATCCATCCTGATGCCCCTCCTCTGGACTCTGGAGGCTACAGTCTGGAGATTGCTGAGGACGGTACTGCTTGAAGTACCATGGAAATGATTTTGGACCTCAATTCCACATGGACGTTCTCGCTGTGGTTGCTGGGACTACGCTCACTGCGATGGCCTTGGGACTGCAATTACTACATGCAGTTCAGGTCTCCTTTAGTGAACAGTGGACTAGTTCAACAAACAGACTTCATATAAAAACCATAATGACCTTTCTTTTACTTTCACACTATCCGTCGTTACCAAGATGAGGATGGGTTCCCTTCTGAGTCTGGTTCCTCTCAAAGTTTCTTCCTCGTATCATCTCCGGGAGTTTTTCCTCACCACCGTCACCACCGGCTCGCTCAATAGGGATAAATTCACACACTTAAGATCTGGATCCTGTGTTTATATGTTTCTGTAAAGCTGCTTTGAGACAATGTCCACTGTTAAAAGCGTTATACAAATAAAATTTAATTGAATTGAAAATTGAAGTGTATGTGACCGAAAGCAGACAGACACAAAGTAGACATATTGTACAAACGTGACAGAAAGGTTCTAAAGTAAACGCCAGCAAAGGTCATATACTGGAGTCGGAGGCAGGTGCGAGTGCAGGTAATTTATTAAGAATTTCAAAATGAACAACACAAACAATAAAAGACGATGCATTAACATGAGGTAATAACACAAGATAAGCATCAGACAGAAAACGGGAAGCCTGCGACACAGAAACTAGGACTGACTGTAAATAAAGGTGCTAATTAGGTGCAGGGGCTGATGGGTAATGTTTTAAATTTTGGTACTTTGAACATGGTATAATCTTTCTGATTTTAAATGTATTCATGATAAATAGTTTGTTTGGTTTTAATGTTATTCTTGCATTGGTCTTTGGAATGATCTTGCCCGAAACGATTTCATCCTCTCCTCCTTCTCAACACACACATTTCATGATAGGAAATACTGATTCATTTTTAGGTACTAAGATAAATAGGCATCGTATTGTCCCATAATAGAGGCAGCTTCTTTTAAAATTGTAATGTTTTAAGCCATATAAATGAATAACAACAAATTTCCTACATATTTTAATAGGAGAGCTACATTTTTCTCCTGCATGTGGATTTTACATCATTGGAAATCTATTACAGTATCATCCATGGAAATGACATTTATTTATTTATTTATTTTTAAATTAATTTAATGTTGTTGTATAAATAGTTAAATAGCTTCCATCTAATCTGACAGAGCTTGACCAATTTTGCCAAAAAAGAATGAGCAAAAACTATCAGGATCCAATTTGAGACACATCCCAGAAGACCTGCAATTGTAATTGCAGCTAAAGGTGGTTCCACCAAGAATGTACTCTGGGGGGGTTGTGCTCACAACAAACGTTTGCTTTTTTTATTTTGTACGTTTTTCTTGTTAATTAACCTTTGTGTCACAGTAAAACAATTTTTGGCACCATCGAACGATAGGTTGTGCAAATCAAATGGTAGCAATCCCAATTAAAGGTGTAGTAGTTATTTGTTTATATATATATTTATTTATTATTCATTAATTTCATTAATAACCTGGAAAATATCTAGAATATGATGAAATAACAATGGTTTAATCCATGATATCAGCACAAGTGTAGATATGTGTAGCTGAGAAAACCTTATCGTTAACCTACTATAACAAATAGTAATGGAAACTATCATGAAATGTTAATAGCACCACCTGCAGTACTGGAGCACGGGTCCCATCATGGCTATTGTGAAGGCATAGAGAGTATGCATGACTTATAATCACAGCTTATCAGATATATTATATCTGTTATATATTATGTAACACTTGCTGAACTTGGGGTTGAAGAGACCGTCACGAGTATTATGAGTAGGAATTCCTTAAGTAGTCGAGGAGGTGTGTTCTTTTTGTGATTTTTTTTTTGTTTGTTTCTTCTAGTCAGATGTTGGAGTATCATGCTCTGTTTGTCACGCCTTCTAAATGGTAATAACGTACAGTGTGCAAAGTGAGGTAAAAAAAAACATGGACTGCCTCCACAAAAGCGTGGAGTTGCATTTTTGCATTTTTTTCCCAGTTACACTCCTGAGTGGCTTCCGAGTGGTTCTGTTCTACTTTAGTGACTTTCAAACATTCAAGGAACATTTTGGACTGAAATTGCAGCACAAAGGATAACAGAGAATAGTGCTAGTAGCAAACTAACCAGCTAACGTTAGCGATAACTCTATTGTCGATTACTTTCTCAAAACAGTGATTAGTATCAGGTCGGCGTTGTAGGTTTAACCCAGTACTGTGTCTGTACACAAACTGATCTAAAGCTAATACTGCTCTAAACTCATTTAAAAGTACAGGAGCGGTACGTTACGCTGCTCAGTTTGATTCAGCGGCCATGTTGCTTTGGTGTCATTCCCTAAACAGGGAAGGAACTGGTAGAGAATCTACGCTAAGTTGACGAGCTGAAGCTGATTAGGGTTTTGGGGGGCACCTGAAATTGTACACTGTGCTACTTTTAAATGGTTTAGGAATACAGTCGATTTACATCCCTGACTTACATTCAGACGTATGTTTAGCTGCAGTTAGTGCTCCAGGAAATCTCCTGGCTTTGTAGCTCGGAAATCTAGGATCGGAATCATTCCTCGCATATTTATTGGATTAAAACGTTTCTTGTGAAGTGAGACGACGGCACCATGAGGCAAGAAAATATTCGCTTAAAACAAGAGCAATGTTTCGCTACATCACACAGAGTCCCATCTCTGTGCAGTTGTTTCAGGATTAATGTGTTATTTCCCCGTTCTTCTCTAACTTCGTGCTTTTACTGCAGCTACACTGGGAAACGGATACTGCGGCTTATTTATTTATTTATTTATTTTCCTTTCAATTTGTCGAGGTTCACTCTAATGTTCTGGTGAACTGGAGGTCTCAGAAGATGCCTACTTCGATTTCTGTCTCATTTAAGAGTTTATTGTGCCCTACAGTGCTTGAAATGGAGGTCGTTCCCACAACGCTCATGCCGGAGACAAAGTCATTTTCTTGGAAGAGACCTGTAGCGGTGGACCAACCACCATTCCCCCCACCAAGCCACCACTCCCCCCACCAAGCCACCACTCCCCCTACCAACCACCACTGCCCGCCCATCAACCACCACTGCCCCCACCAAGTCCGCCACCAACCACTACGGCCCCTTGACAAATCCCGATATGATCAAATAGACGTAGCTTTTATGGGGTTTTTTTGTTAATTAAATTGAAGTTTTCTATTTTTTCATATACTGTACATTTCATTTATAATACATGATTTGATTTTTATTCATGCTGTTCCTACACATGGACAATCCATTTATTGTTGTTGTTGGGTTTTTCTTTGATTTTTTTTTTTTTTTAATATAGAAAAATGTCAAATTCATATGGCATTTTCAGAAACCTTCTGATCAATCTGCGTATGATTTTCACTCATTTTGTGCATGAAAGGGTTGATATGAATGAGAATTAGATGCCTGGCCCCGTCCTTAACCCTAACCTTAACCTTTGTTAACTTGAATATGAATTCATCAAGTCGTGGATTTCAATCTGTCAATGTTTCAAGTCCTCCTGGGAAGTTCATGATTATTTGGGAAGTTGTAATTGCAGTGCCTTCCAAAAGTATTGGCACCCTTCCTTAATACAATAAACAGCATATCCAAATGCAAACAGCTTTAAATACAGTATATGCACATCAGTGGTGTATCTTAGCACAGATCGTGAGCTTTCTTAAGTAGCGAGTCAAAATACAAAATTACTGGCACCCCTACATACATCTAATATTTGGCGGGAATAACAGTGTGAGCGTTTGTGCACGCCCTTTTTCAGGCCAGACCACCAGTGTCAGTAGGGTTTAAAATCCTGACTTACTGATTTTCTGTCCTGGAATCACTTCTGAGATCATTTGGAAGTGTGTTTGGGGTCGTTTGTATTAATGGTGCCAATAATCATGTGTGTGTGTGTGTGTGTGTAGAGTGTGACTTCGGCCGAGACTTTTAACTCCTTTTTATTGTTCCGAACCTTGATGAACTGTGACGTTTCCATGGCAACGGCCCTTTCGCAAGCCGGAGGATCTCGGCGAAAATTTCATACACACCATCACTCCCCTGATCCACACCGAAGTGACTGGTGTACGGCGCTGCCACAGGATGCTTTTACCCACGAGCACCTTGAGATTTGCACCACGCCACGAGTGTTTTATTCTCATTCTCACCGTCACAACATTACAACCTCAGTGAGGTTCGAACTTCAGTCTGAAAGCCACAGCCTCTCGTGCATCACTGCATCACTGCACGGAGGAATAATTAGTATGTTGCTCAGGGAAGTGTGTGGCATCATTTCTGAAGCGCGACATCTTCCAGGTCAGAGTGTGTGTAACGGATTATACATCACTGTCATGCTCTGACCCGGCACACACTGTTCACAGCGCCGATACTTTTTATTATTATTTCTATAATGTATCAGTTGCTGGCTTCAGATCAAAGATCAAATGATGCAAGTGCAGAGTCAGAGTGCTGGAGCCAGGGCGAGGCGAGGCGAGGCGAAGCGGTGTGAGTGAGACGGGGTGTCACTGATCATATAGCGCCCTGAATTATTCAGAGGAGTAAAAATAGAGCGTGTGAATCCTCCAATTCAGAAGTGAGACGAGGACAAGAGCAGGATAATCTGGCGTGACATTGCCCTCTAGTGGAGCGCCAGGTTGATAATGAGTCTGGATTTTATTCTCAGTAATGTGTGCATGTAAATCAACAAAGCTATCAATTTAGCAATGCTCGTAAATGATTAAATAAGCATTTGTGTTGTTATTTCAGTAGTGCATGTCCGTTTGGTCAGATTATAGAAAGTATGACGTCATACGCTAAAGGTCAAACAGCACCGCTTTCAAAATTCATTCAATCTGTTGTTTAGTTTGTTTGTTTGTTTTATTTAGGGGGAAAGTCTAAGGGTTAAATCAGTTGGATTCATAACTCTACTAAAAATATCATTCAGTATAAAAGATCATTTATTTATTTATTTATTTATCTATTTATCTATTTATTTATTTATTTGCTTATTTATGGCACTGCTTTTATAAAATCCAAACACACACACACACACACACACACAAACAATATTTATTATACTATCTGTTTATTTAATTATTTGTTTATTTGTTTGTTTGTTGACTCATGTGCTTATTTCCAAATTGTGGCATTTGGTCTGCCTTTATAAAAATCAAGCCGCCTTGAAAACAACAATATTCATTTATTGACTGCTTTATTTATTTGTTTGTTTGTTTATTTGTATATTTGCTTATTTATGGCATTCAGTCTGCCATTATTATAATCTAAACACATGAAAATAACAGTATTTACACTTACACTTCATTCTGTGTTAATTTGCAGATCAGTATCAACAAAAACAACAACAACGACGAGTTCATTCAAGAGTTGTTTGTTTTAGATTTGTCACTTTTATATAATGCAAATGTTTTACTCCATCTTTTCAGTACTACACTTAAAATAGTTGCATTTTAATATTAAATGTGCTCTACTATATCGTTTTTCATGCCAGCAAAACTTGTCAAAACGATTTGATTCTGAAATGTCGGTATTTTACATAGCGGTCACATCTTTCATGAAAAAACTCCTTGGGTTCATATTTTCAAAGGGAAACATCCAGCCTAGCCACTGAAATCATCGGGTCTTAGAGGACGTCTGTTTAATCATCTCTGATTATACACTGGATTAAAAAAAAAACCAAACAAACAAACAAAAAAAAACCCCAGTGTTAAAATACTTTAAATAAATCTATTATTCAGCACGTAGCGTCATGTTTCATTTGTGCAGACGGGATCGCGAGATTAGGACGTGATAACGTTAGTTTTATGGAGTATTTTATTGCCTCTCGTTTAGCCCATCATCTTTATGACAATGTTCCACTTCATTTAGGATAATGCAGGCCTAATCATCCTCACAATGAGGTCATACTGTGATTAGACATCGAATCAACCTTCAGCTGTTTCTCCGACTCAGAGCAACACTGTTCTGGTGTTTGTGTGTGGACTTGTGGGGACATTTGACTGGTCGTCACTAGGAAGAAAGAAAACGTTTATTTTCGAACAAACTAAAAGCTGCAAATAGCTGCATTAATAATTAACTTCGATGGACGGTTCTCACAATCCTGACCGTAAATAGCTCTGAGGAATTTCAGTAGTTTATTTTTATGTGGTGTATTGTGTTGTAAGGAGAGAAAACAGGTCTGTATATGTGTATTTTTATCCATCCATCCATCTACCCATCTATCTTCTACCACTTGGTCCTCCTTCAGGGTCGTGGGGAACCTGGGGCCTATCCCAGGGAGCATGGGGCACAAGGCATGGTACACCCAGTCCATCACAGGGCACAATCTCACACACACACTACGGACACTTTAGACATGCCAATTAGCCTACCATGCATGTCTTTGGACTGGGGGAGGAAACTGGAGTACCTGGAGGAAACCCCCG
>JAOUWY010000030.1:2477119-2488211 GCA_025728095.1 Prietella phreatophila
TGTCTCTTCACTGGTGCCATTTTCGGGGGTCGTTAGACAAACAAATGTTGTTTTGCAGCATACCGGTAGTATACCTATCGGAGGCATGGCGGAGGTAAGTGTACATACTGTACGTATTACGTAATGTCCTCTGATCGGTTTATCGCTGCCAGCGTACGTACCGTAGTGTAGGTAATAAGATAAGGATAAGGCCAGCGGGAAATGGTCCGACAGTCATTCAAGCGGAGTGCTTACCAAAGTTGGACAACAACAATTTTACAGATTTTGGAACTCCGTGCACACAAAAGGTGCACCGGATTATAAGGCGAACTGTTGATTTTTGATAAAATTAAAGGTTTTTAAGTGCGCCTTATAGTCTGAAAAATACGGTACTTGCTTATCTATTTATTTACTTACATTCTTACTTAGTAAATTATATACTTGCTTGCTCATTTATTTTACTTGTTTGCTTTACGTATTTATTTTCTAGCTTATTTATTTGATTATACATTTAATTATTTGCCTCTTCTATTTATTTGTTTATTTTTTAAGACGTATTTTCTTTTTACTTATTGCCTCATTTGTTTTTGTCTGTGTAATGAAATGAACAAATGAAGAGGCAGTAGGCGTGGAGACCCCCTGGCGTGTGGAGATGAAAGGTTTTCCAGGATTTTACGAAGGACAATAAAGAATTAAAGTGTCCCCCTGTCCTGTACAGTGTATTTGAAAGACACAGTTGTTATCGGTTATTGATCCTCGGCCTTGAGTCCGTAAACCGGTTATTACCTGCTACGGCTGGTTCCCGATCAGCAGCATTCTAATGCCGTTCAAAAGTTTGTGCGCCCTTACTCGCCGAACGTAGACGAAATCAAGTAGCCCCAAACTGGTCAAAGATATTAACAGCAACAATTAGGTTCAAAAGTTTACACCCCCTTTAAAAAAAAGTTATCAAATACCATTTAAGTTATTAATCATTTTCAGTGTAGTGCTTCTGACTTTGCTGATGATTTTGCTTCACATCATAAGGGATACAACTTTTTTACCATTTGGATTCCAGATTTGTTTTGTTTTTATGGATAAATTAAAAATAAAGCAGTTTCACAAACCCACACGGGGTGAAAACTTTTGCACTCCATGCCGATTGTTTTGTTGTTGTTGAAGACGGCACGTTAGGTCTCAGACGAGGGCTGTGAGTGTCACTGGAGTCGCTTTGACAGCTTTCTGTCATGTTATAACACCCGGAAAGTCAGGACGCGTCTCCGCTGGACTCTCATTTCAGTCACTCTTGTCTTTTTTCTTTTCTTTCTCTCCCTTTTTTAAAAGATCCCCCCTCATATAATCAGTGAGACAGGACGCTAGCGCGATGACAACACGCCATTAACTGCATGCAGTAGCGTGTTTCCTTTTAGTAATCCGTCTGCAACAATATCTCATATATTTGATATAATTTGCAATATCCGGTACATGTAAAACGCAATATCTCCTACCATCAGCGTGCGCACGTGTGTGTGTGTGTGTGTGTGTGTGTGCGTGTATTATTGTACATGGATAACAATTCCTTCTCAACCCCAGCCAGGTATCCGTTCCTCTTCAGTAATTTCTGTGTGCGTGTGCCAGAAATGCATTCAAGGTGTGATTTATTTCTGACCTTTACTATCGATGATTGATTCTACTTTTACAGGGCTTCTTCTCTTTTCCTCGTTTCTAACGTGATCACGATTCCTCCAGACTGAAATGAATTTTCCGCACTCGGATTGTAACGGTCGAGCGGACGATTGCAGTGAGGAAACGAGTCGTCGTGTAACGTGTGTGTGTTGTTTTTTTGTGTGTGCGTTTGTGTTTGCAGTCTTCAGATAAAGAGAAAGTCGACCAGCTGCAAGAGGAGCTCCTTCGCACACAGGTGTGTTTCGGTGAACCCTGAACGACATGCAGTGCACTAGATAAACTTTGTACAGACAAAGCTCATAGAGCCGGCTCTAACACCAGTCCATTTGTTTGTATTTATTTACTTATTTATTTATTTTTTTAGATGAAGTACCAGCGGATGTTGGAGCGTCTGGAGAAGGAGAATAAAGAGCTGAGGAAAGTGGTGCTGCAGAAAGATGACAAAGGAATTCATCAGAGAAAAGTCAAGGTCAGATCTCTCCCTGTCTAACCTCTCAAAGTTCTTAACGAGAATTCACAATGACGAGTCTCTCTTTTTCTTTCTCTCTGCACAGAAGTCGTTGATCGACATGTACTCTGAAGTCCTGGACATTCTTTCCGATTACGATTCCAACTACAACACTCAGGATCACCTGCCAAGGGTCAGTGCTCACCATAAACAGACCTCTGACATGAAAATAGCGTATGATTAAAGTAGTAATAATAATAAAAAACAACATAAAGAGAGCTGAGAGTATCTTAGCGTTTATTCTAAAGTGGGCTTGTCCTAAACGGTGGTGTTTAAGGTGGTGGTTGTAGGCGACCAGAGCGCAGGAAAGACCAGCGTGCTGGAGATGATCGCTCAGGCTCGGATTTTCCCTCGAGGCTCGGGAGAGATGATGACCAGGTCTCCTGTCAAGGTGAGCAACACGGACCCTGGTGCCTTCGTCTTCCTCTTCACCTATGTGTGCTCGTACAGAGAAGGGGCAGGGTCAAGCGACGGCGTTCCTGATGGGGGGCGGGGCTTGTTTTAGAGCCGTGTCTAAATAGGTTGGCTTTGAAATGATTAGTTTGGTGGGTTTTTTTTTTTGTTGTTTTTTAGTTAGTCGATATTTTTCTTCTCCAGGTCAGGAGACGTGTTCGGAAGTCGAGACGTGTGCTTAAAGTGTGAAATATCAACTGATTAAGCGTCGAGTTTTAGTCATGCGATACAGGGCGTTTTATTAAGGACGTGACGGTTTTGACGGCTGAGCTGATCTCTTCAGTTTAAGCAGAATACGGTCAGGTCTATAAATATTTGGATAGCGACGGAATCTTTGATCAAGTCAACATCTAGCCAAGTCAAGACCACTCTGGGGGAGGTAGGCGTATGTAAGTAAATACAGACCTCGTGACCCCGCTCAAGAACAGAAAGGCCATATTAGACCAGATTAGATTAGAATTCTTTTTTTTTTTTTTCAATAAACTCTGAGAAAAGCCTGACCAGTTCTGATATAAGATTAAGTTGGTGAAATAAGAGAACATGGTGGAGGCAGCGTTATGGCATGGGCACATATGGCTGCTAATGGACCTGAGTCTCTGGTGTTTATTGATGAATTTCTAAATATTTAATGCAATATGTTGTTGTGAAACCCCTTGAATTAGAGCTGAAAGTGTCCACGTCAATGACATCTTGATTGCTTCATTTCAAATCCATTGTGGTGGTGTACAGAAAGAGGAAAAATTAGGGAGAAATCTGGTCACTGTCCAAATACTTATGGAGCTGACTGTAATTATCTATCTATCTACGATCTGTGAAAGAATATACATTGGGTTGGGTGTGATTTTTGCGAAGGTTGCACGCTGTTACGTGAAGTTACGTTGTGTTCTGTGGGTCTGCTGTCATTTAAATTTTTATTCTGCTTTATTCCTTACTTTTTTACCCATTTTTGTTCTGTAGGTGACGCTGAGTGAAGGCCCTCATCATGTGGCCATGTTCAAAGACAGCAGCCGCGAGTTCGACCTGGGAAAAGAGGAAGATGTAGGATTATTATAATTATTATTATTACTACTACTACAGTTTAGTGGATTTAGTGGTTTGTAAGACTAATGTTCTTCTTTAGCTGGCAGCATTGAGGCGTGAGATTGAGCTGAGGATGAGGAAGAGTGTGAAGGACGGCCACACAGTCAGTCCAGAGGTGAGGAGTCTCTCTCTCTCTCTCTCTCTCTCTCTCTCTCTCTCTCTCTCTCTCTCTCACACACACACACACACTTATATATCCACATATGGGTTTAAATTGAAACACATATTATAATCATGATTCCCCTCACCCTCATTTTTCCTGCAGACGATTTCTTTAAGTGTGAAAGGCCCAGGGATCCAAAGGATGGTTCTAGTGGACTTACCAGGAGTGATCAGTGTAAGTATTCCCTCTATAGATCTATAGAAATACCAGGAACAAGTTCTGAACTGGAGTATCCAGACGCAGAAGTGCGTTGTGAGTGGGCACGGAGGGTGTCGAGGATCGTGCGCATGCTCCTCTACTGCTTCTCAGTCCAAAAGACAAATATAGATATTTTTGGTTTTAATAGTGTGTGTTTATTTCAAGAGATGTCCAAGGTTTCTGCTTATAATCTGTGTGGGACAAAATGTGATATAATTGAATAGAATTAATATAACATAACGTATAATTTATGTAAAAAAGAATCAAATGTCAGACATTATAAATAAATCTCAGACACAGCATTTATTTTCTTGCAAAAAACAGCCTAGTTCAGCTCAACAATCCTAATAGCTGCTGGAAGCAATTAAGGGGGCCAAGCACTTTTCCAGGCAGACCAGACGCAAACGAACTCGAAGCACGTATGTTAACATCGGGCCATGTCGCTAAACATCTGTACCAATGTTGGTGTTGGTATGTAGAACGCTTTGGTGAGAAATGAATTCACGTCCCGTTTGGCAGATTTGTACTCGGATTCATCCACGTGACGATTATGGACGAAACGTCTCGCGTAGAAAATGATCTGAGCAGCACGTTTTGTTTTGGTCAGTCTCACAGTAATGCGATTCAAATTGTGATCATCCAAATGGTGATTGATCAAAATCTGTAGGAGCTCAGAAACTCAACATGGCCAACTTCCTGTTGTTTAATCGAGAAGACTAGTGTAGCATCAGGAGCACTTTCCAGAGAATCAAGATAAAGGAATTAGGATTTGCAGAATTCAGAAGTGATGAGCTGTTTTGTGAAGTGTATTGTCCCTGTGAATTAATTCTTACTTTTGCTGTTGTGGTTGTTACATTTTATAGCTTCTTTTCCCCCAAATGCACTTTAATACCCGATCGTGGTCTCGTTATGATATTAACCCAATTTTTTGCTGTGTTTACTCAAACATGGATGAGTTTTAGCAGGTGAAGGTTTAATCTTGTATCCATTATTTGACTTCAGGTCAGATGAAAGACACATACTGTTACAGAACCACTGTATGAGGTCACATGTTCCAAACCCGCTGCTAGAGCACGGTGTTCCATGTCTCTGATGTTCAGGCGTGTGTGTGTGTCTGTGTGTGTGTTACAGACTGTGACCACTGGCATGGCCGCAGACACCAAGGAGACCATCTTCAGCATCAGTAAAGCGTACATGCAGAACCCAAATGCCATCATCCTGTGTATTCAGGGTGAGCTTTCATACACCTCACTGACGCTCCTGATGACCTGTGTGTTATTCCTTATTAATATTCATCTCTCTCTCTCTCTCTCTCTCTTTCTCTCTCTCGGTCGCACTCTTATTCTATCTCTCTCGGTTGCTCTCTCTCTCATGCTCTCTCGCTTTCGCTCACTCTCTCTCGCTCTCTTTCTTTCTTGCACTCTCTTCGTCTCTCTCTCTCTCTCTTGGTTGCGCGCTCTTTTGCTATCTCTCGGTCGCTCTCTCATGCTCTCTCTCTCTGTTGCTCTTTCTCTCTCGCGGTTACTCTCTCGCTCTCTCTTTCTCGGTCTCTCTCTCTCGGTTTCTCTCTCGCTTTCTCTCGGGGGGGTCGCTCTCTCGCACTCTTTTGGTCACTCTCTCACTCTCGGTCGCGTGCTCTTTCTCGCTCACTCTGTATCTCTCTCTCTATCTCAGATGGATCAGTAGATGCAGAGCGCAGTATAGTCACTGATCTGGTCAGTCAGATGGACCCTCAGGGCAAGAGGACCATTTTTGTCCTGACCAAAGTGGACTTGGCCGAGATGACCCTTGCGAGCCGAGTGAGTCCTCAGCCACGACGTTTCATTTCTGTCTCGGTTGCCGTGGTTTCACTCTTCGCACCAGAAAAACTACAGACCATCTGATAAAATGACATGTTTTAATACGAATCAGACAGTTACTCTGGGCGGCACAAAACGCACGAAAATCATGGAGCGTCGAAGCATTATACAACACAATGCCACTGAGGTCAAGCGTAGATTTTACAGCACAAATTGTTCGTCTTTTCATTTTACACTGTGTATGTTAGCTAAGGATTAACTTAATTTTATTTATTACCTTAATCTGATTTTATACCAATGTGCATTCCCATCACAACGCACTGTTGTGTTACCGACCTCAGGAAATATAAGGTTGATGAAGATGGATCTAACAGTGTTACGACGCTTTAAACCCTAAGCAACGTGTTAAAAATGACTGACTTGTTCCACCATAATATAACTTATAAAATATCACTCTTGCAATCAGAGTGATGTTGTTTGACTTGTATGTACAGACTTTCCTCAGTCGTGTCATTCACTTTACGTCCACCAGGTGGTGACCTTTCATCGCCTTCACACACGTGCGCTCGCGTCAAAGGAGAGGAGCTTGTTGTCGAGTGTATCTAACCTCGTCCATAATAATGATAAGATTACCTGTTCACCATTATTGTTCTCCTGATGGCTCTTTGTGCAGATCCAGCAGATCATTGAAGGCAAGCTGTTTCCTATGAAGGCTCTGGGCTACTTCGCCGTAGTGACCGGAAAAGGTACGTCCTGAAGAGCGTGAAACATTTTTAGGCTTCAACGATAACACTAGTGAAATATATATAAGGGTTTTTTTTTCCCATTCCTAGGCAGCAGCAGCGAAAGCATCGACTCTATTAAAGACTATGAAGAGGACTTCTTTAGGAACTCCAGATTGTTAAAGTGAGTAGTGTTGTCTGTTCAGACTACGTTCTCAATGGAAACGGGCGTGTCTTCACGATGAACGCGTAGCCGTTAGAGATCAAGCGATAATCGGTTTTCCTGATATTCTTCCCTTCATCGGATATCGGTTTTGTAATATCGGATCCACCGGAAACCGATGGCACCATCTATTGGGAGTTTTGAGAATGGCGCACAGGACCGCCATCGCCGCACCACATCTGTTTTTATTTTTAAGTGCTTTATTCGTTTCACTTGTTTGTTTACCTCATCAGCAACACTTTATTTTTTGCGCTCTTTCAGACCCCTCTATTGAAATTATTCAGTGGTGGTGTTATCGTGGTGTCAAAAACAAAACCATAAATAAAAAGCGGTTATCAGGCACTGAAACACTCAAATAAAAAAAAAACAAAATCAATATCGGTCAATCTGTGACAGTCAGTACTGCACACACGTCTTTTGAATACAAACTGATTGCTTTGTCTTATAACTGTTTGTTGTCGGGGGTGGGGCCGCACAATTAGGTCACGTGACTATAACATGTATTTATGCGCATGTTGTTTCACCTGACTGACTTGGGGCTTTGAATATATTACCGGGGGTGCCAAATGTTTCAGCGCCGAGTGCGACGTGAATGAAGCAGTGTTGCATTGCACTGTTGTATAGACGTACAAGTATGTAACGTTGCTTTATCGTAGTGCTGTGATGAATTATTTTTGTCTCTGCTAACGAAACACGGTGGCGGTGGCACGCAGAGACGGGATGCTGAAGGCCCACCAGGTGACCACGAAGAACCTGAGCCTGGCCGTGTCCGATTGCTTCTGGAAAATGGTGCGAGAGTCCGTGGAGCAGCAAGCGGACGCCTTTAAAGGTAACTATGATCCACTGTTGCTATGGAAACGTATTCATTTAACTCACAGCTTCTGACCAATCCGAATCCAGGATTTAACAGGTTTGTGATTCGGGTCCGAGGTGCAGCATGGTGTCCACGTTCCTGTGTTCTTTCAGTAACCCTCCACACCAATTATCCGGAGTCTCCTATTAACGGCGTGCTGCTAGATTTATTACGGGATGGTGGGACGCGCCCGAGCCTTTGTGTGGCCGATCGATGGGAGCCGCCGTGCCGGATAACCGGAGCAATTAGCGTCAGCTCCATTGTGCAGGCCAGACAGCTTAGCCCGCATGTCCCGGGGCCGGCGTTCCCACAGGGCCGAGACGTGACGCTGGTATAGAGCACGTCCGACTGCAGGGGCATTGATCACGGCCAGAGCGCTGCGTCTGCAGGCCCTCGGGGACCCGAGCCGTGTGAGGAGTGGAAAGACCTAGAAATAAACGCACTTTTAGACCTACTTTTTCTTCCAGTATTCGGCATTCCCTTTTAAAAAACAGTTAACGATGTCGTGGAAAGATTACTTGCTCACCTCCTCTGGGGTTTTTGTCCGTTTTTTCCATGAAAAGTAATGCACGCTAAGACGTAATCACTTCGAATTCTCCGATCTGGCGTCGATCGATCGTCTAGAGCGGGAGCGCCAGTTTACGTTAACGCACTCGTTCTAACCATCATCGTTTCTATAGTGACTGCTCACTCTTCACGAGAAATTCAGATCGTAAAGTCGTACCGAGGACATTTCGAAATTCAGACGACTTCTTGAATGGAATCTCTGGCAGAACGTCTCGCCCCGCCCTCCTCGTGGGTTTCCTCCAACCGGGAAGCGCGTCATTATCTACCGGCGTTTCCATGCACTCACAGGGACGTGTATGGCGGACGCTCCGTTACCGACACGGGTAATTGCTGACGTGTGGATAAAGTTCTGGAAGGAGTCTCCAGTTTTAGGACTTTGAGGGAAACAAAAAGTTTTCTAAGTTAGTTTTCTAATGAAAGCAACGAACACGTCGGTTCGGTACGGTTATATTTTAATCTATGACACCAATTTCACATGTTTAATCAAAACTTGTGGTTTCTGATGTGTGTGTGATTTAGATTTGAATGGAATTATTAATTGATAGACAGTGAACTCTGCTTTCCTCATCCAACAGCATCTCGCTTTAACCTGGAGACCGAGTGGAAGAATAATTACCCCCGGTTACGAGAGCTGGACAGGGTGAGAGGCTCGGCGACACTCTCTCTCACACACACACACACACACACACACACACACACACACACACACACACACGAGCTGATTTATTGTTTTATCCAGAATGTATACAGCGTGTCCACGTTGATGAGAATCAGATCTTTATTTCTCTTCGTTTTGACAGAACGAGCTGTACGAAAAAGCCAAGAACGAGATCCTGGACGAGGTGATCAGCTTGAGCCAAGTCACTCCAAAGCACTGGCGAGTGTTTTCTTTTTTTTTGTCTTGTTGTTGTTTATTTTTAAAAAATCCCCCATCAGAAATCTGGAGCTGCTCTTTGGTCACCAGACTTAACAGGAAGTGACACCGTTTCCCCATCTGATGGAGCAGCTTGTTCTGTCAGCTTACCCACAATCCTCTACTCTCGCCCTATTTCCACAGCACGCTTATTTGCGTTCGTTACCATTTCTTCAGCGTGAAATCCAAGCCAAGTCGCCGTTTGTGTAAACGAAACGTCGTCAGCAAGTCTCAGTGGCGTAAGAGGAATAACACACGTAAGACTGCGTTTTAGGACGATGATCAACTTTGTGCGTTTTATTGTTTTAAATTATTGCTCACGCCGATACGAGCTCACTTCAGCAGTGAATGACGCGACGTTGTTGTTTTTTAAAAAAAAATTTTTATTTATTTTTTTTAAGCGACGTTTTCTTTTGTTCTTTTTAATGCTGATTTTAGTCGTGCAGATGTGGCAACCCGGCAACTAATCCCTTCTACAGCAACACACACATATTAAAGCCAGATGCAGGATCGTATATGTCCGTATATATCGTGTCTCAGCCATTCGACTTCGGCGAGTTCTGACGTGAGAAAAGGGCCAGGCGTCTGCGCTTCTACCGCGGGATCCGTTGAGCCCGAAGCGTCGGACATGTAGCTCCTGTATCCTGTGTAGTACCTGATCCCAAAGCCCTGAGGAGCAGCTAAACGGAATAGATCAGACGTGTGTAGCGTCTCCTCCGCGCTTCATCATGCTCTCGGATCGATGCGATGATGAATAGCCTCGGGCTGCTTTTCTCTCTGTATCGGAGTTGCGCGCATCGACATGCCACTGTCGAACAAAGCAAACAGGAAACGGTGAAATATGAGCTGTCCTTGATGATAAATGAGCCCTTCACATACACACGCGCGCACACACACACACACATAAAAACGTATTCCAGTTTGTCTGGAGAGCAGCTCATGTGACTTGCTGAGCGACTGATGTCTGGGCCGATGTTCTTCTCTCAGGGAGTCCATACTTCAGAAGAAGCTGTGGGAGAGAGTCTCCACTCACGTTATCGAGAACATCTACCTTCCCGCCGCTCAGACCGTCGACTCGGGCACCTTCAACACCACCGTCGATATCAAACTGAAGCAGTGGACAGACAAGCAGCTGCCACACAAGGCGCTGGAGGTAACGTCAGACTCGACACCACACGTATATATAGGTTTGTATGCATGGAAACCGTTCGTCGTTTCATAAATCGTAAAGATACATCCGTAGCGACAGTTAGAGACCTGCAGAACCCAGAGAGATTCTCGCTGTTTCTGAAAACAAACTTGTACGACTAAGCTAACACTAGCTACGTACAGTGGACCTAAAGTCTACACACCCCTGTTAAAATGGCGGGGGGTTGTTATTTATTTTATTTTTTGAAAACAGTAAGAGAGTATTTTTACACTGTTGATGTTTTATGTGCATATTATTACGCTTTGTATTTGTGTACGTTCATTCCCGCACCACGCCCCTACACTACATCACCTGCTTCCTGTTCCTGTTTCCTCGTTGCCGTGGCACCTCAGGTAGCCTGGGAGACGCTGCAGGAGGAGTTTGCTCGCTTCATGGCCGAGTACAAAGGCAAAGATCAGGACGACATCTTCGACAAGCTGAAGGAAGCGGTGAAGGACGAGAGCATCAAGAGGCACAAGTGGAATGAGAGGGCCATGGACAGTTTGGTAAACACACACACAGTCTTTTTTCTTTAATCATCACCAAATCCGCACTGAAACCTACGTTGATTTTAGAGCTCTGGCCACTAATCACGCTCATATGCACATCACATGCCACGCTGGATATATACCTTCATTTAGACACGCCCTAATTTATGCAGGTGTCATAACTTTTTAACGTTTGTTGTTTTTTTTTTTTTTTCAAGTAAAAGCAAGTAGGTACTTGCTTTTAAATGTACTTAAAGTATTCAAAGTAAAAGTACTTGCCTAATGCCATTAC
>JAOUWY010000030.1:2564121-2583082 GCA_025728095.1 Prietella phreatophila
CGGGGAGAACATGCAAACTCCGCACACACATGGCCCCGGCGGGAATCAAACCCCAGACCCTGGAGGTGTGAAGCGAACATGCTAACCACTAAGCCACCGTGCGCCCCCTTTATTATTATTATTATTATTATTATTATTATTATTATATTTTATATAATTATAGTTTTTTTTTTATTGTTACTGTAACCTCTAACCAAATTGAAATAAGAGCCGACGTGTCTCCTCTAATCCAACGCTTTTTCGACCGCTTGGAGACCATGAACGTTCGATGTTGCATGATCACGACCATTTGACGCAAACATTTGAGTTTATAGACAGTAAAAAAGCTAAATGAAAAGAAAGTATTGCACAAGCAAATCAGTATGCAGTATTTGGGATCTATGGGAATGGCTGTGGTTCTGTAGTTCACAGATCTAGCTAATCTCTGCCTTATCTTACTTACAGCCTTTGTAAGAAATCTCCAAATTTCTTGCTCGTACGGATTTACAGCAGTGTCTTCGAAGCACCTCAACGTCTCTCTCTGTGTCCTGACCCGGTGTGACCATATGAGATTTTTCCTAGCTGAATGGCATCCTCTGTCCCTATTCACAGTGTGGAAAGAAACAACAGTGACTTGTACTGATCCCGTATGAAGGCATTCCCACCTGTTCTGGGCCTTGTACAGATGTGTGAAATATCAGCTCAGGGAGTCTGAGAACTCAGAACGGGGCAGCTGTTTATCTAATAGCACCTAGAGGTCCTGGGAAGAGACGTCCTTAATATGATACACATGCGCTACATCCTGTCTAGGGCTTGTGTGTGTTTTCGGGGCAGCTGGGAGCCACAGGGTCAGGTTAACATGTGTTTGTGTGTGTGTGTGTGTGTGTGTGTGTGTGTGTGTGTGTGTGTGTGTGTGTGTGTGCATGGACAGCTAGGGTGTGGCCTGAGCGTGATCCAGATCAGTGAATAGTATAGCTCATTATGGCAGTTTTTCCTGTGCATTAATTTCTTTCTTCTTTTTTCTTTCTTTAAATTAAGAAGGGTATGACCCTCCACTGCAAAAGAGCATCTCCGGGACTGTTTGATCCTGGATTTTGATATAAATCTTCTCAGATTCCAATTTAATGAGCAGGATAAGAGGGGGAAAAAAACCCTCCTCCTGACACTAACATGACCAGATTACTCTGAGGAAAAATAAAAAGTGCGTGAAGAGATTGATCTGTCATTTAAAGCCGCAGCTCTTTTACAATCCGAGGCCGAGACAGATCTAAACCGAGCTCGACACTAGAGAGCAACAGACGAGGTTTGTTTTCTACACACGAGAGCGCCTTGATTACGGCGACGGTGATAAGCAACATTCTATGACGCGGTAAAGTAACAAATCCAAACGATTGGCTCGAACAATTCCTCGGAACAATCTTACGGTGCAACATTTCTTCAATTCCCCGCTCGCAATTTTAGTTCCTACCTGAGGTTAGTTCCCATTTACTTTCTGATGCACAAATATGGAAGAAAAACTTGGTAACCATGGTTTCATCTTATGTAGGTTGTAGGTCCTCCCAAATTGGGTTCCATCAAAGCAGTTAAAAGATCCCTGTGAACGCTAGGTTAAAGTTATAGCAGGCCAGGGGTACACAAATCAAATTCTTTGTGGTCCATTTACCAATAAAGGTCTAGACAGAAGGACGAATGAGCAAGTGTATGTCCCATCAAGTACAGAACGGTGTATATAAAGAATAAAAACTCCAAAACGTTTGGCGCATAATGGTACCGATATTAACGCTCGCCAATGTCTCGTTGCAAATTAAGCACATATGTTTGGTGCTTCCCGAGAATACAGAGAGAATACTTGCATGCATACTTGTCTGTTTAAACACACGGTGTTCACTGTCCTTCGGATCGGACTATTCGGAACGGGCCATTTTCGTAGCTCTTAATAATTTGCTAACGCCGCTTGTGAAAACAAATGAAATACCTGACAATCATCAAAGGTTGAAATGTCATTACGTTAAGACTGGCGAGCGTGGAAATACTGCGTTGTCATAGTGATACCGTTACGCTGCTCTGATTGGACATTGTTGTCACATGCCAAATGTTAAGAACAGAAGGGAAGCTATCTTTTGGCTTGTTCAGATGATTCAGAACAAGATTCAGATTGCAGACATTTTAATATGCTAGTTTAAAAGGACATTCAAACCAAAATTTTATACACGTATGCTTACACAATCCCCTAGCCAGGTATCGGATAACTAGCACAAAGAGTAAGATCTCAATAGGGAGACTCCGGTCTGGATTCGGACCAGTCCCATCTGCAATAGGTGGGTAAATATATAGGATTGGATATTGCTTGAAATAATATCCTTCCATCCATCCATCTTCTACAATGCTTACTCCTTTTCAGGATCACGGGGAACTTGGAGACTAACCCAGGGTGCATGGAGCACAAAGCGGGGTACACCCTGGACAGGGTGCCAATCCATCGCAGAACACAATCTAATATATTGTTCTATGATAATGAATAAAAATGGCTCATCTTGGTATATTGCTGTGATATTAAAGGAATAAAACCCTTCAGGAAGTGTTGGTCTTCTGAGTAGAGGTTAAGGGGCAGGACCTGAGCCTCTCTGTGCTCTGCTGGTTCTCTGTCACCCGATTCTTCAGACTTGAGGCCTAATCAAGTTATCATATCAACAAATCTCTCATCAGGGGCCTGCGCCTGACAGCGGCAGAAAGAGAGGCCAGGCGACGGCTAATTTGCAGCAGCGGGATGCTCCCGAAGACCCCGATACCCCGCAGAGCGTCTCTGTCACCCGAGGAGCCATGCTGCTCCACAGGCAGGATGCGCTCTATACTCAGAGCATGGGGGATTATTTACTGTGACATATAATGGCCCAAAGAAACAATACTGCAGGCAGTATATCACACAACTGTCAATAATTTTTAAGGCCATCCCACGGCCAATTAGCTGAATGGGTGCGGAGCATTCTCGGCCTGTTTCTGAGGTCCACCGGAGACAAACAGTCCACCCACACACTGAAGCAGCTGCAGAGCTCAGAAAGTTTGCAGTATGCAGAGATTCACGGTAGCTGCTGTCATTTTATCCCTTGCATGTCATCAAGACGTCCATCTCAAACAGGATTTCGTCATTCAAAGTTGCGCAAGACTGGAAACTGGCGAACTTAATGGTTTTAATGTGAAAAGATTTCCTTGGTAGGAACATGTGTCTTAACATGAAAAATTGAGTGAAAACGAAACATCTGCTCTTAATATGCCACAGCCTTCAGGGAAATCATGGCTCGGTTTCAGCTCCTTCTGACATGCGCTAATACTATGCTAATACCGCTCTAATACTGCGCTAACACTACGGATTCGCTCGGCATTAGAGAAGTTACGCGTAATAATGTTGGATGAGATACACCCTTAGCCTTTGGGTAGGTTTCTACGCCGCATGATGAAAACGTAGCTTTGCGACTTCAAAGTCAATTTGTCTCAGCGACATACGATTTTTATGTACGCCCACAAAATGAAAGAAAGAAACAAAAAAAGAAGAAGAACTCATTTAACCCTGACATGGGGTTTAAGTGAAATGTACAAGTGCAGCTTGACATGCAGGAACATACTGCACTTCTCTAACAGGAAGTCGCATTTTGCGGTTTCTTGGAATCAAGCTGCATTTTTAGTCTTATTAAGAGAGAAAAATGAGATTGAACAATGGTTTATAAGTGCAAGTAACAAAGAACTGCCTTGTTTCCTGGGTGTAACATAACGTGAAGGATAAATTAATTAAAGTGTGTGATTCCTGATGTATTAAAACCTGAGTGTTGGAGTGGAGTGAATGACAACAGGTTGACAGTAACATATTGCACATCAGGAACAGAGCGAATGTCGGAGGACAAAGACCTCGCTGTTTTCTGGACTCATGCCCAGCGGGTGTGTCGTGCCACAGAGCTGCCTCTGACTTGACCACTCATTAATCACTGTTTCAGCCACGCTGGAGCACTTCAGTTAGGAACGTGGCCTCTGTACGGCCAGGCCGATGACCCATGGCCTGGTCGGAGAGCTTCAACCAATCGTAACGCGGTGTCCGAGGAGAGTGGGCTACCTGCTGCTGAGGATGAATACGATTGGACACAGCTTTCAAGATGATGGAGGACAACAGATTTGCCACGCTGGCCATTCCACCAAGATCTCTAATGTGTAATGATCACTACACACGGCCAGGCAAGGAGCTCTGTGATAGTGATGCGGGAAAAAAAACGGTGGTTCTTTTGTTTTTTTAGGAGTTTTTTTCCATGCTCATGGTGGACTTTGCGGTTTCATCTCCGATAGTCGGATTCCTTTCTACAAAAGATCAAGGCTTTTGTCAATTTGAACACAGCTGCCATTTTGTTTGTTGATAGAGTCGATTATCGCATTTGCTTTGACTAATATCAGGTTTTTCATCCTTATTGGAAAAGACTGGAACTGAAAAAAATTATCACTAGCTCGGAACTTTCAACTATATTTATCACTAGCTCGGAACTTTCATTTACGTGTTAGCCTTATTGAATCGAAAGCTAGACAGACTTCTTATAATGTAAATGAAGAAAATGTGATTATTTGTCAAATAAAAGTGTTTATATATCTTAACCGTTTATGTAGCTTAAGTGTTCATAAGACCTTTATGACAACTGACATAAACCTACATATACATACGAAGATCTCTTTTTTAACACTTTATATCAAAGGCACATGTTCAATAACTTACGAGTACGTTCGGAATGTGTTACCATGCGTTCGTTAGGCATTATACACATATTATTATCACCGAGTCTTATGGCATCTTTCAGACATAGCATGTTGACATAAGTCAGTCATAACCAGCTTAATCTGTGACTTGACTCTGATCTTGGTTTTTTATGTTCTTTGGAGTCTGTTGGAACAAATCTTTGTAAATGTTCATATAGAGTCATGGCATTAGTCATAAGAGGCTTATGTAGACGTTATGTAGCTTTATGAGCATCATATCACCTTTAAGTAAAGTTTAGCTCAAAAATTTTTTAAGCTCTAGTCCTTAAATTTCATTACAGTCTATGGAGGTGCTTATGTAGGTGTTACATATCCCTATGCACAAACCCATCACTAAGTCACAGCCTGTTATTACACCTACACAAGCGCCACATAACAACTGACATACACCTACATAAGTCTTATTCACAAGAATTCTCAAGTTTGATGTCAAGTGACAGATGTTTGCTGACATAAAGCTGTTCTGACGGACTTACATTAGAACGTCATGTTAAATGACTTTCTAGCTTAGTGTCATTCTGCAATGTTAAGAGGATTATGACGGTTATAATGTGACATAGCTTACCAAGTGAGTTTGATTTAAGATGACCAAAAGATGAGGATGAACGGGTATTGATGTGAAACTAATACACAGTGTAATAACACTGTCATAACAATTATATCAATGTGACTCAGTGGCGATTTCATTTTCAAGGCTACATAAGACCTACATAAGCTCTTACCTAGAGTTGATTGAACTTTTGTATCAAAAGTATATAAAATTCAATACAATAGAATATGACTAGGACATAAATAAAAGGTCCAGTAGTAAAGACTATAGTCCTTATTTTCCAATATGGGTTATTAGTCAAAGAAAATAATTTGCTTCAACTTGACAATAATATCTGCTGCTGAAGAAGACAAATGGTCATGTGATGCATTTTGCGAATTGGGGTTTAACATTACGAATTTCTCTAATGAGATCTCGAGGACGTTGGGCAGTATGCTCGTGCAGTAAATAATAAATGAATGTACCGGAGAGAATTGGCTACACGAGGAAAACCGACAAAATAAATAAATATAAATACAAATACATACCCAATTAAGTGTTTTGAATCTTTCAAAATCACAATGTCCATTCTAAAATATTGATTCGAACAATTTTCTCCTCACCGCTTGTAAAGCTGTCCATCTGTCGGCTGTTTAAAACCTCTGCTTATCTGTCAGTCGTGTTGCTTCTAGCCATAGCCGCATGCTGTCAGCGTAATTATAACAATTAAATCTAATTGTGAATAGCCCTGCAGGACCCCGCCAGCATGGCGCTCAACCCCCTGCGTCCTGTCCTTAAGGTAAGTGTGTGTGTGTGTGTGTGTGTGTGTGTGTGTGTGTGTGTGTGTGTAGGTATGGATGCAGGTGCTTTTCCTCCCCCATCCCATGGACCCCTGCCTTGATATCATAATCACCTTCCATCTGGTTTACACAGAAAATAAACCCTGAACATAAAATAAGCTGATCTGCATTCTTATATCTGCTACAAAATGCTCACAAGGCTGCGTGGGACGTTTATGACAACTGACATAAACCTACTTAAACATTCAAAGAGCTCTTTGATACAATTTTCCATGAAGGCCACATCTACACTAGCTTTTTTCCTTTACAAGTACATTCATAACATGCTATGATATGCATTAGGTGTTATCTCATCTCATCGCATCCCATCTTCAACCACTTATCCCTTCTCCAGGGTCGCGGGGAACCTGGAGCCTAACCCAGGACTCATCGGGCACAAGGCAGGGTACACCCTGGACAGGAAGCCAGTCCATCGCAGGGCACAATCACACACACACTCAGACAGCATTAGGTGTTATATATTTTTAAATTGTTAAAAGTAGTGCTTATAAACACATTATAACACCTCATACAGTATATCGTCTCAGAACGCAATACGCCAAGTGGGGATTCATAATCCATCATAGCTTTAAAAGATCATTTGTTTAAAAATAGAAATAATTATAACAATGTACTTAAGGCCTTATATGTGCATTATAACATGATATTAATATGTTCATAGTTTATTATCCCGTAGATTTGATCTCTTTATAGGAATTGTTGCCATTTTTTTCCATATTAATACCCTAAAAGTTGTCAAATAAACTCTAATTTAGACACAGATAAATTATGCATAATTACCTGACATTGCACATTGACATAAGTCAGTCATAACAACTTTATGTCAGCTTGACATCAAAATATAGAAAAGCAATTATTGTGTCTACTGACATCGGAGATAATAAGTCTGTGTACATGTTTATGTAGATTTATGTCCGTAGTCTTGAGAGGCTTATGTAGGTCTCATGTAGCATTATGAACATCAGTCATAAAAACCCTAATTTTTGAATTGACTCTGACATTGGAAATGCATAGGACATAGGAAAGCAGCTTTTATTTCAGTGGAGTCTGTTGGAACAGACCTTTGTAAATGTTCATATAGGTTTATGTCAGTCGTCATGAGTGGCTTATGCAGATGTTATGTAGCTTTATGAACATTCAATTTTAAGTAAATGAAGACATCATTTTCATCATTACCATCATGCGACATTGTAATGTAAGTGTAATAACTCAACAGTAATAAGTTAACAGAAATCTGTGATTTGACTTAAGAAATAAGTTCTATTGTAATAAGCCTTACGTGGGTTTATGTCAGGCACCATAAGGGGCTTATGTACATGTCATGTAGCACTATGAATGAAACTTGAGATCAAGTTATAGAAGTTATAATTATAGATGTTTACTGAAATCTGTTGGAATAAGTCTGTGTAAATGTTTATGTATGTTTATGTCAGTAATCTTGAGAGGCTTTCTGTATGTCGTTGTTATGTAGCTTTATGAACATCCCATTTGCACAGTAACATTTTACAGGATCATTCGATATTAGTGGTATTATCAGTTCAAATCACACAGCAGTGGTAGGTAGGGATTATGACACGCTTATAAGGCCATATAAACCTTTGACATCTTCAGGCCAGTGGTCCTCTGAAGTTGGTCCATATTCTTGTCAGATGTTTTCAGTGTTAAGTGAAGATTAAAAAGCCTCACCGCTTGCTCGAGTGGCCTCTTTCATAAAGAGTGCCGATGGTAGCATCTGTCGTCTTTGTTGTGTGAGGAGAGACGGACGGAGGAATCCGGCAGCATGTGTGTCATGAAGGAATGAGAGGACAGAGATTGATGGAGAGCAGGTCATTTCTGCTGGCTGCAGAAACTACCACTAACTTATCTGTGACCGGCGGCCAATTGATTGGCTTTAGACGATCACTCATACGCCAGGGCTGTAACTTTTCGTCACATGTCAGGAGGATCAGAGGCCAGAGCAGGCTATATCCATGTATTCATATGTTTTATAAAAACTCGCTTAAAAAAAGAGGAGAGAGGACTTCCTCTTCTTCTTCTTCTTCTTCTTCTTCTTCTTCTTCTTCTTCTTCTAGTGATCTGTTAAACCATGTAAGATTAATTCACTGAAAACAGACTAAAAGCTTTAGGTTGAAATGTTGATTAGAATAAAATATGACTCCAACTATAATGTACTTTTTGTCAAAAAGATTTAAAAAAAGGACATAAGTAGAGATCTACGGTGAATGAGATGTGCTGGTTAGTTCTGTAGACGTTGGTGTGATCTGGGCTCCAGAATCCAGAATGAGGTAATTGAAGGGTTGGAGAGACAGATCCTCTTTGGCTTTGAGCGTAGCTGCAGGGCTGTGGACTCAGGACCTGATGCCCTGTAGGGCAGCCATTATGGAAAAGCACTAGGGGAGCATGGGGCAGAGAGGATGGCTGCCATCCAGGAGCCTAATCTAGTCCTCCTGAGCTGTGTACCGGAAAAGAGGAGATCCTGGGCCACTGAGCTCTCTGGCAGGTGCTCTAATAGAACCCAAACCACTGTCTGGCTCTCCCGGAGATTGGATACTTTTGCTACTAACTAAGCCTATTTGAGCATTAGCTTCAAGGTAAAAGTCAGCAGGGGCATTGTTTTCGGCTTGGATAGCCATATTGTTCCCTTTGTTGTTGTTGTTGCTATTGCTGTTGTGGGAAATAATTTCCTCTTTTCCCGAAATTCTGGATTAAGACCCATGCATGTGAACAAATAATTTTTTTGTGTTTTTTTTAAACAAAATTATCACGCTACGTGCTTGAATTGCATAGACTTAAAAACGCAGTGAATGAAGCCCCTCAAAAAGTAAAGCTAACCTGCTAATTATACCTGAAGAGGAAATGGTAAGTTAACTGGACAGAAAATTCCTTTGGACAGCCATGGTTTCTGTATATTTGCTGAGACCTCCAAATAAATGTTTACTGATTTTTATAATCCAGGTTTCTAAAGGAACGGTGCATATGACAATGGGCTACGGTGTGATATGATGATATTGATGTCAGAATAAAGTCACAATCACAACACACTTATATCGCAGGTATTGTCGGTACTTTTATAACACATGCTGCTGAGCATGCACACAATTTTTAATTTTTTTTTATATCAATACCAAGTTTATACCAAAATTATGATCATATTAAGCCCAAATTGACAGATAATGTTTTAAAATACAATTTAATTTAAGACTATTTTGAACTTGAATAAAGGAATAAACATGTCTAGAGATAGGCTTAATTATTATTTTTTATTATTATTTCATAATATATGAAATGATATATATTATATACGTTATAACATTTTGTATTTTCCACCATTTCTGCGTTAAATCATGTGTTTCGTCACCGTAAACAAAAATAAAATGTAGCCTGTTAAGAAGTTTGCATGCTGATTGGTCAGAAGGTCTCAGTTCATTTCCTATACCAGCAGCTCTGACAACAGTGCATTTTGCAAATCAAAGAGTTTTATTCGTTAATGCATTCATTATCATTTTGATGTGAGTAAATCAATTCTAGCAGACTTTTATCAAACATTTATGTAAGGAGTCGCCAGTGTCAGTGCTTTGTAACAGCTGTAACTAAGTTTTCTGACATTTTCAGGAGTTTACGCTTTGTTCATTTTTTGTAACATTCTTTTTTTTGTTGTTGTAGTTTTATTAACTAGAAAAGAAATTTGATGCCGGTGAGGGAACGACTGTTTACAGCTGCTATAACATAAGCGAGAACAGGTACGAACTTTGGCTGATGTTCCGCAGTGTTAAATGTATTTTTTTAAAAATAAAGTATGTTGTATAATTCTTTTTTAAATAAATAAAATATTGCAGTTGTTGACAAATCGCTGTGGTATGATCAGGTTAAAATACTTTCATGATTATTGTGTCGCTATAACAACACACATGGTCATGTTGTACTCCTTACTTATTCGTCAGCCGTGATTCCTCAAAGTTCTCATAGCTATGAAGGTGTGTTTGATGTCTACGTTCTCATACAGTATGATGGCATCTGTTCAGTGTTGCTTTCCACCCCTTCGTTGCTTAAGCTGCTGCTGATCTTCTGCAGGGTCGTATGTTCCCACTGACCAACAGGGAAATGAATTGCGTGCTAAGCAGAGTGGAATTAGCAGCTCATGCACAAATCTTCAAGTGAGACTTCAGGCTTATCTCCCTCCGATCCCCCGCCTGATCCCTCCTTGTCCTGAGTTTGCTTGTCATTGTGGACGGGAGATAATTTGGGTGATCTTTGCGGTCTTGTGCCTGGCTCTTTTGTCTTTGCTGGCAAGGGGAATCTGTCTTTTGTTCTCCTCTCGTCCTTTTTCATGCATCACCACAGATGCCCTTTTCATTCAGCTGATGACCCCTCACCCTGGGGTCTACTGTAAAGAGGAGGAGAAGGAGAAGACCATTTAATTGGGAACCATTGGTGTGTCTTGTTTATGGCTTTTTTTTTTTTTTTAAATCCTGGGAATCTGTTGGAAATTACTGTGTAGGGATCATCTCATTTTGATCGTGGTGATATAGCAGTGCTAGTAAACTCCAAATGCATTCTACATCTATCGGTCATGTGAAAACACTACAATCGCATGCGGATCTGTTCCGAATCTTCAGGAAGTGAATGAAACACGCTGTGTATTTGTCATAAGAGCGGCTTAACTGATACACAAGATGTAACCTGAGCCAAAGCACAGAGCTGACTGATTTGATACACTAATCAGTATGAAAATGTCCTTAAGCACCATTTACATCAAGGACAGCATCACAGCGACAACAGTTTATGAATAGACGATCCATTTTACTCTTACCGAATGATTTTTGTCATTTTTAATTTGTTACCTAGTAACTATATGCTAATAGGTATATAGTGCAGTATACACAGAAATGTTGATAAATAATGATAAATGACAATAAGAACAGGTCACAGATAAAATCAAAACATCTATTATGTAGGTTCGAGTGATATAAGAACTAAAGACATCTATTCTACTGAATGCAAAGAAGAAGGAGAACTGAGGGAGAGAGAGAGAGAGAGAGAGAGAGAGAGAGAGAGAGAGAGAGGGCGAAAGGCGGGGTGATTAGGAAATGCTCAAAACAACATATACCAAGAACAGAAAACAATTCTGTTCCGTTACATCGTGACACAAATGAGAGACCTACAGAACTGAGACACAGAGACCATGCTATGGAACGTTATCAGCTAGCTTCTCTGATCTGCATAGTCATGCTAATGTTTAAGCTTTCGAACTTGTCTGCGATGCTATTTTTGCCATAAAAATGCTTTGTCCCTTAGAAAATAAATGTGTTTTTTTTTTTTTTTAAATATTAGCTTATTAAGCTAATATAATACAAGCTAGTCAGAGTTTGCGTTCATGATGGCACGTCGTTTCATTTTCAGAGTCACTGAAATCAATGTCCTTTTATCAAACCGATGTGCAGGAGTTTGTTCGAGACGGAGTCATAGCCAGATGCTAGCGTGTTTTAGCTCCCGGACAGCTTTTATTAGCTAACACACATCATAGACGGAGAAAGGGTTTGGGAAGTCAGTGACAGGACTGTGCATTCGTGAAGAGAAATAATGAAAACATGCTCGATTAATAAATCGTTTTCCGAACACAAGACTTTGTCACAATGATGATGTAAGAATAAGTGAGCTAGTACTCTTGTAGCTAGTGACATGCAGCTAGCAGTCTTCAAATTCACATTATACAAGCATGTTTCCTTCGTTCATAGTTCCTTTACAGTTCCTGTTTTGTTTATTTGATCATTTACTTCCTGTGTTGATTTATTTTTGCGCTTTTTCAGTTCAGTTTTCTGTGAAATTTGTGAACCCCGGTGTGTCAATATGGACTAACAGTGGAGATTTTTGTGTTATCACGTCGCTTAATGAGAGTGTTCACAGGGATACATAGCACCTGCATAAGCCCTTTGTGAGAACTGGCAAAAAACTGACAGTAAAGACAAAACTCCTTCCAGAAATTTCCTCAAAGATTCCGTCTAGACCTGGGTTGCAAACATAGATTTTGACGAATGACGATTTTGGCGTTATGATGCTCTCGGGCTCACTCCGACCCCCCAGACGTTCCCTCTGAAGGAAGAAATATATACAGCTTGCATCGCTCACACTTCTCAAATCTATTCCGAGATAAAAATTTGATATGAATTTAAAAAAAAAAAAAAAAAAAATTGCGCTCAGGATCAGATGGAAATTCTGGGTGTGGCTTCACCCTGACGCACCTAACTCAGGAATTCACGGCGATGGTGTTGTCCAACCATCTGTCTTCTCCGAGAGTTACTGACTCGTTGAACTCTTCAAAAGCTACATTTCGAATAGATCCTCAATTGCTCCCTAACAGCTTGTTAATGATTTTATGGCCAGAGGAATGACGGCGTGCAAAATAACACTACGGGATCCTCACAAAAACCTTACATGGCTGTAAATATGTATTAACCAGAAAATGGGCCTTGTTTGGGATCATTTAAAAGAGACAAAGACCGAGACTAGCACAAAAGGCCGGGTGTAGGGAGAAAAGAGGGGATTCTACTTAGCTAATGAGTTGTCCCATAGAGATGTAAAGAAGAGGGTGTTTAGGGAAAGCGATTGCCCCTCTGCTCGGGGCTGATAGACTGTAAAGTGCGTTGTACGTTGCACCCCTATTGTCCGTATGCTAATTCGTCCCGAGGACAGTCCGGGTTTCAGGGACAGATTACTGCAGAGGCAGATCTGGCCAACTTTTTGATCAGCCTATTGAGCGAAAAGAGACTTTTGTTCAATTTCCTCGCTTTTCTGGTTTCTGTTTTTAAAAAGGAGCCACTTTACTCGAGGAACTTCCAGCAACAGGTCCTGGAAAGATCCAGAGGACTCACAGACCCTCAGGCCACAAGAGCCCCTCTCAAACTCTTTATCTAGTTCACATAGCAGCTCATTTTCTCGAAAAGTGGCCAATGGGTTTGAGAATACGTCCTTCAGGTACATTAAAAGAGCAAATGTACTCGTACACGTGAAAGGACTGCTATGTATATATAGCGCAAAATTTGATGTTATAACCTCACATCCGAAATTCATCACAGTTATTGTGCGCAAACTGGTTTAACGTTGTTTTTGTTTTTGGGGTGTAAAAATTAAATTTTGCATAATGTTAAATGGAAGAGAACCTGTAGCTAGGTAACGTATTTAAAAGTAAACAAAAAAACCCTTTTTCTTTTTACACAGTTTGAAATTTGTAAGAAATCCTATACAAATGTTAAGTTTAAGATTAAGATTGGGGCAGAGTCTAAATGAGGCAGGGTTATATATTTTTTGTATAAAATTGAACAACTTCCTCACATGTCTGAATTCAGACTTTTATTTAAACGTTATCAGGTTCTTTTTTAATTATCAATGAATACATCTCAAATTTTGAAAAAAGCTGCAGCAAAAATCAAGCATTTTTGGCTGCAACAATCACACACACACAAAAAACAATCCTTTACCGACTGTCTATATATAATAGTATAATTTTTTGTTGGTAAAACTACTCGAATTTGCGAAATCGCAATTGTTCTGCAAAGTCTTTCACAGCGACGTTTGTCGGTAAACGAGACCTTTTAGCTATACTCCTGTTCGACGCACGTGAATCGAAGAGGGCTTTGGCTGGACGCGCGTCGTGATGACGTCACGTGGCGTTACAGACTATAGCCTAATGCTATAGCATGGTTTAGAGTAACTTAGCTTATTATCAAAACATCTTCACTTAACAAAAACAACAACTCGCTTTTAATAAAAAAGCCCTCGTTTAGAATCTCTTAACAAAAAGTCTTAGTTCCTGAGTCAGTAACACTTTCTGCGAAGGCCGTATGTATGTATAATGACTTATGCTTAACATCATGTCATGTTATAACGAATTCATAAGTCATATCATTAGGCAAACCCTTCTAATTATTTACTTATCGAAAAAGCATTGCAGTCTTTTAGCATTGTTTATACAGCATTTACAAAGTGGTATAAGTAGTGCTTATAGCACATTATATCTCCATCATAATGCACTAGGGAAAGTCGGGCTTAGTGATATAATGCGCTAGGTATTAATTATTCATAATGCATAATAAGCCTAGTTATAAATTAGGCATCATTATAATTTTAATAAATCATAAATACTGAATAATAATACCGCTTCCAATGCCTTGGGAATTCATTATGACATGATACGGATGTGTTCATGGTTTATTATAGATATATCTTTCATAGCGATTATTACCAATGTTTCTGTATTTAATTGCCGATAATGGGTGAACTGTAATTAAAAATAAAATCCAGTAACACTTTCTACACCGCTTAACTACAAACTTAACAAAGTTCAGACAGTGTTCTAATGCAGTTATAAGGCATAGTTGTAATTGCAACTATGCAAGTGTAATCACACTTTCTAGCGATCTTTATTATTAAATTGACAACGTGATACAGTACATTTTAAATAGTGCTTATAATACCTGTGGCGCAGGTGGTAGAGCGGATTGTCCACTAATCGTAGGGTTGGCGGTTTGAATCCTGGCCCGGGTGACTCCACATGCCGAAGTGTCCTTGGGCAAGACACTGAACCCCAAGTTGCTCCCGATGGCAAGTTAGCACCTTACATGGCAGCTCTGCTACCATTGGTGTGTGGGTGAATGAGACAGAGTGTAAAGCGCTTTGGATAAAAGCGCTATGTAAGTGCACCATTTACCATTATCATGAAACCGTAGTACACAAGTTGACCACCTGACACACGTCATCGAAACCTTATAATGCATTATAAACGCTGCTGTAAACTGTAATGCTGAATAATGTTTATAATGCATTCAGAGACCTCACGCTATATAAAAATGTCTGTATAGAAGTCTTCCACAATGTCACAATGAACTCCTTTTACTTCATACTTCATATCATAAACTTCATAAGAGTTCATGAGAGTTCAGGATTCAGTAATCAGAGACCGTTTAAGCCACTCATGAGTCGATAAGACGGGTGTATTTCATCTCAGGAAGCTAAGATTAACATTTTAATTCTTCACTGTAGTAAAGGCTCTGACTTTAAGCCAGACAGGTGCTACATTATTGCACCTCTTTCTCCCGTTCACACACCCTGTAATCCTGTGGTTTTTTTTTCTTCTTCTTCTTTTTTTAAAAATTCTTTTTCTTGGTGTTTCGGATTAGTAGCACAGTCTGAGCTAGAGTTGATAGGACACACACACACACACAGACACAGATACGCAAATATGCACACGTCTAATCTGTCCTTGTGATTCTCCAAATAGCCCCGGTTTCACTATGTTCAGCTCTGGTTTTGATGCCGGCCGCATTGCTAATGACAACCTTTTATCACATTGTGTCAGAGCAGGCTAAAGGCCAGCTTCAGCCCACTTGAGAGAGGCCAATCCTTCAAATCTGCTGGCCCAATAGCCAGAGCATGGGGGGACAGATGTGGGCTCGGGGCCAAGCTGCTCTCTGTTTGCTGTCCCGATCCTCTCGGTCAACATGCTGCTCCATTTCTCTGCATCAGGCTTCTTTTTAAAGCTTTGTCTTTGATGAACACCACACACTCGTCCTCCTCGGGACCGATTGAACGCGGTGTTTGCCGAACATCGGTCGTATGCGTGCTCTGCTTTAATCTCGGGTTTGTATTTGTGTTCCGTCGAAGAACTGTTGCCATCTGTTGTTTGCGGCTTGACCACGTGGATCAGTATTAAACGCGCGATCCAACACCGTTGTAGGTTTTCTGTCAGAATGCATACATCGGGAAAGCCCAGTTCGTTAACGCGGACTAACACTGATATTAAACATGAATTCTTTGCTTAAGCGCCACGTTCATTGGGCTCTATGACACCCGCATTAGCCCTTTATGAAGACTGATATAGTGTAAACGTAGAACGGTATATTCTTGCAGTTGACTGACATACTTTATTTGTGGGCAATGGACTTTGACGCATCAGACATTAAAACCGAACTCTAAATACTTTATATACATAGTATCTCTATGTACATAGTATCTCTATATACATATTGATCTTCACTTATGAGTGTTACAGACGTGCGTTACATTTTCTAAGCACAAAGAAGGATCCAAGAATTATCGTATCATAAAGTTTTCATAAACATCTCCAGCAACATGCTCCAGTGACATCATGTCCTGAAGTGTTTTATTCCTCTTACACTACAGTAATTTGCCAACACTTTCTATTTTTATTCATTAAAATACGACATACTTATCACTTACATTAAAATATATTTTCTCTTCAATTTAATAATAATAATAATAATAAACAGACCAATGAGAAACCACAACACAATGTCCTTAAAACTTATAATGTAAGTTACAGCTTGAACTCTTTCGCTGACACTGGAGACTCCTTCCATAAACGTTAAATAAAGTTTTATCTTTCAAGATGCAATCAACAATTACATGATGTTTCTTTGTTAAATAACAACACATTAAAAAACAAAAATCCAATTATTATTATACTTGACATTGAGTGAAGTCCCTGTGAATGAGTCGCTACTATGGAAACAATACCATTAATTACTTTCACGATGTAACGGTTGTATATAGCATGTTTTCATCTTGATGTTATTATGACTGAGTGTTGAATTCTTGACTTTTTTGTTGTTGTTTTTTAATTGAACCAATCTTACTTGGCAGGCTAAGAAGCGCACTGAGCTACAAAGTCAGCTGTCAGAGCATCGTCACATGACTTGAGTAAGGCCCTCAACCCTCTCTGCTCCAGGGGGCGCTGTATCATGGCTGACCCTGCGCTCTGACCCCAACTTCCTGGCATGCTAGCGTATGCGAAGAAAAGAATTTCACTCTGCTGAAATGTATATGTGATCAATAAAGACTCATTATCAACATGTCAACTCACATACAGTACAAACTAAGACTTATAAATGGTCATGCAGGATTCATATCATATCATATCATATGCTGTGAAGGGCTTATGTAGGTGTCATGTAGCACTTTGGCTGTGGTTATTACTCTTTCCCTCACTCCAGTGCTCCAGTACAATAAGGAGGACTCATGCTTAGTTAATAACACTACATTAAGACTCCATTGTCAATTCGAGAGTCTGCGTATATACAGTCTAGTAATCGTTTCAATAATGTTTAACACCACGCCTTCTTTCCCTCGAAACGTAACGTAAAGGTCCTCCTTTGTAGGACGCCGGATGGTTTGATGGCCCGATGCACTATTCGTATATTGCGTGTATACACTGCGTGAATACTTACGCAACATACGAATTCACGTTTTTGTCCATCGTCCTTCTTGGCAAAGCACATTGAGATGATTTGGATGTTTATGAATCTTCTGGCTCCGTTCGTTTGTCCCAGGGTGAACTCTTATACAAAAATGCCGAAAGCCATAAGTGCATCTCCTCCAGATGTGTCAGAATGAATCAGAGTGTTGAGTCGTGTCTGAATGACATTACTAACTCCAGCTGGGAATGTCGGGTTAAAGATGAAGATCATCTCTTTAAAGATTGGGTTTATTACTCGGTGAATCATAAAGCAGTTTATTCAGTAATGGCAACACATTATTTAGTAACTACACTGAAAATAATAGTAAGGTTTGCTGTAAGTAGTGAATCCAGCTGTTATTTGAAGACATATATCACGATGGAGGACAGAAACGCCTTTAAACTAGCATTTTAAGTAAGGAATAGAACACTCAGGGTTGTGATGTCATTGGACAGTGTGTGTGTGTGTGTGTGTGTGTGTGTGTGTGTGTGTGTGTGTGTGTGTCTGTATGTTTGTGTGCGTTTAATTCCACTTATACCGCTTCACTTTCCCAAGCTTTTAAAAAATAATTACAGAATGACACGTCATTTTTTAAAATCCATTTATAAGTACATTTAAAGGTCTATGAAACGAGTCAGTTCCTGTTCTGACTTACATTGTAGCAGCTGCACCTCCCCCGCCAGGCTCCCTTTCTTCTCTCTCTGTGTCCTAAAGTTCTTAAAATTTCAGCTTGACTTCTGACTGTGACAAAGCACTGACCCTGGAGACTCCTTCTATCAACGTGAAATAAACATCCTCCTTACAGAAAACGTCACCATGTCACCGATAAGACATTTTGAATTCATGTACGTGGAGCGTCCAGGGTACGAGTCGCTGTGAATGTGCTGTTACTATAGACACAACAATATTAGAACGAGTGCATTCATAGAAACCTTCTGACCAATCTCCAGGATGTGTAGATGCAATATTGTGTGGCAGTACATTTACTCATTATTGATCATTGTTGGTTATTATTAATAATGCGATTTAATGTCATGCTATGAATGAAATATTAGTCGTGACTCAACATGTGACTCGACATGTAAACGAGAGGTAGTGGAGCAGCACTTAAAACGCTGTGTATGCTCCTGCATGGACGTTCTTACCCACATCAGCATTTCCTCAATACATCTTTCACAGCCTGAAGTTTGTTTAGAGCAAACAGACTTAACTTCCAACTGCTATCTTCTGCCACTGATTTGAGGTGCAGATAACATCCTCTGATCTGGGTCAAGCCTGAGATGACACGTGTTATGACTCGGTATGAATAAAAAAAGACCACAAGCTGGGATGAAGGCAGTGCTCCAGTTTGGGTTCCAGAGGTCTTTTACAATTCAACGACAATAAATCGTGATTTTGTTTTTCAAATGTCTCCAGATCCCTAATTATGACTTGTAACGTTTCAGGACACATCAGTTAGAAGTCATCTGTTGTGTAGTAGTAGTTCCTCATCATGTAAGTAGTGTAGTGTAGTAGTGTAATTCCTCATCATGTAAGTATTGTAGTGTAGTAGTGTA
>JAOUWY010000030.1:2826616-2842829 GCA_025728095.1 Prietella phreatophila
CTTAATTCGATTAGAGCTTACTTAGATTATGATCTTAATTAGATTAAGGTTGGTGTTTACATGGTAGTTTCTTAATCTAATTATGGTTTTAATTAGATTAAGAGTGGATTATTGTTGTCCATGTAAACTCAGCTAGTGTGTGTGTAAGGTCACGGTGACCTACGTGAAGACGCCAAATCTTAGAAATGATCTCTTTACATGCATACAGAAACGAAAAATTCTTTTGAATTTCGTTATTCTACATGTCACTGGCGTTGAAATGAACAGAGACAAATAGGTGGCTGATTTGAAAGAAAAATGCTTTAATATTTAAAAAAAAATACTGCAGTGCAGAGGTAATGCCAGGATATTATTTAATAAACAGAAGTCAGGGGTTGTGTGTCTCGAAACCTGTCTGATAAAACCCTACATTAAAAAAAAAAAAAGATTTTTTTTTTTTTTAGGGTCGAGCGAGTGTTTCTTTAGTTTTTCCTGACATACTGTATATTAAACTCACAGACTTTCTTTGCTCAGGATTTGTCTGAAGCTGTCGGATATAATGGACGCCGTGAAAGTAAGGAAGTCCTACAGGAAATGATTGTATTAGATTAGATTGTGTGGGGTTTTTATTATTTTTTTAAATCTTTTTATTTATTTCTTCTTCTTCTTCTTCTTCCATTTGTTTCCAGAGAAATCTTGACAAAGTGTCGGAGAATGATGCACGTACCTTGGGGTTTGGTTTGGATCTTGAGTCGCGCTACCAGGATGCGAAACGAGTGCGTATCCGTCCGTCAAGGAAAACACCATTATATAAGATTAGATAAGATCAGATAATACTTTATTAATCTCCAGGTGGAGAAATTAGGGAATAATAGGCCTAAAGAGTAACACACTCCGTGTCGTGTGATTATAGGAAAATAATCAGCGACAGCTGAACACATCCTGAAGCGATTTATTCCTCTTATACCGCAGCAACATGTCCACAATGACCATTTTTTATACATAAAAAGAGACCTACTTTTTATCCGTTTATAGTTACGTGTCATTTTTAAAAGTTACTTTAGCTTCGTTTTCGGTGTTTATAAGATAAAATAAATAAATAAACATCTTTTGTTCCTGGAGACTCCTCGCATTAAAGGTTAAATAAACGTCTCCTGATTATATTTTATGTATATAGCACGTCTGCTATAGAGCTGTTACTATAGAAACCGTGACGTTAATATAAACCTGTTATAGAACGGAGGATCCGGCAGCGCTGCGTAAGATAACTCGGCGTTAATTACTGACCAGTGGAAATTTAAGTGTAGCACCATTTCGGGGCGGTTCGATTCGAAACCCTGTGATGTAATACGAGGGGTTTATGCTTGTGTTAGAGGTGCATGAGGTGGCCTCGTGAACCGAGCGGTTCGGTCATTTCTTCTCCTCGTTTTTGTAGGAGATGTTGTTCAGAAGAACCTGTAAACTGGTGGAACTGGAAATCATCGTTAGGAATGCGGAAAAAGCCAAACCCAACAAGAAAGCAGTTGTGAGTATCTGTCTCGCTCTCTCTCACACTCTAGAAAAATCTTTTTTTTCAATATCTGTAATACGATCTAGAAACATCTCTACACACTCCTCCTCAAATGCCTGGAAATATGAATATGCATGAGAAGCACATTTGGAAACGCCCACATGTCCTCCTGTCATCCAAACGGCTAGCAGGCTATCTAATGGCTAGTAAGCTAGCTCGCGTTTGTTTCAGGCCAACACGAGGCCTTGATTTGCGAATAAACAGCAGCCAAATGTTACCAAAACAATCACAGTTCAGTGCATCATTTCGCAACATTATCTAAGTAGCTAGCTTCGCAAAGGATCAACGTGGTATTTGCATATCTTACCTGATGGGTTAAAATTTGTTGAGCTTATTTTGCGACCAATCACCAATGAGGAAAATGAGAATGAGTAGCTAGTTGGCTTAGGATGCCGGTTTTGAGGCATAAAATGTCAATTTAGCCAAAAAACATATCAGGAAATACCAACTTGTATAATCGAAACCGAGCATCCACGTGTAGTTAAACGTTGAAACGTGAAATCGGGGTACATTACATGTTTTCCGTGTGATATTATAGATGGACGGAGTGGAGAAAATTACACGGGAGGAGTTTAATCTCATCTCATCAGTCGCGAAGGAAGAGGTAAGGTGTTTGTTTTGACATGTAGATCTTATGCATTTTATTTTTAATTTTAAATTAAAGCAAACCATCCTTTACAACCCGTACCCATTAGCACAGACATGCATTTTTCAGCATGTTACTGGGATTTCTTTCTCTCGATATAATTTCCCAACAAACAATCAGGAAGAGAAAGTCATGCGATCCCTCCTCTGTATTGCCTTCGCAAACTTTCTCAAAAAAGTTTTTCCTTTTGTACGTGCGTAGCTATGTTGAAACTAAACACGTGCCGCCATGCCGTAACTACAGTGCTGGTGTTTATTGAACATCTGCCCTTAGATGTGTAAAGTATGTGTGTGTGTATGTGTGTGTGTAGATATGTATCGATGAATATTCATTGAAATGGTTCTTCGATCTCGTTACGTTTCAGATCGAGTGGTACCATAAAGCACGTGTGGGTGTGTTACGAGACTTTCTGATGCGCTGGTGTGAGAAGCAGCTGGACGCGGCCAGGGAATCTGCCGCTCTCTTCTATGAGCATCTGCAGGCTTGGAAAGGATTTCCTGTCTGACACACTACATCGCTTTAAAACATTTACTAGTCCAGTAGAAATCCCCCCAAAAATTGGATATTAATTTGTCTGGAATATAACTGACAGACACTTTAAAAAAGAAATGAGTGATTAAATGTACGTTACACTTTATAACACTAAAATGTAAAAAAGAAATCCTCTTATTTCCTCTTAACAACCCAGTGCTCTTTTATTATTATTATTATTATTATTATTATTATGATTATTATTATTTTGTATTCCCATATTAACACAGCACTACTGAAATCTCAAATCTGATTGGTCAGAAGGATGTTGATTAATTTTCGGTTAAGAAGGGCATTTTAAGGCGGTCGTTGTTTCTGTAAAGTTTTCCGACAGCTTCAGGACAGAGGAGATGTTTCTCAGTGACGTTGTTTTTTGTCTTATTAAAGAAAAAAAAAGTGGCTGGTGGGTTGTAAACGACCATTTATCCTGTATGTGCGTTAAAGTAAGTGATAATCAAAACTAACTCACTTTCTCCAGCAGTAAATGTCACTAGAAATGGATAAAAAGTAATCGTGTTGGGAAATTGCCGCAGTGTAAGAGGAATAAAACACTTCCGGGTGTGCCATTATAGGAAACTAATCAACTTCCAGGTCTGGCTTCATCTGTGACCCTGTGGTTGATTATTTTCCCATAACGGCACACCCCTTTTCTTTAAAAATGTCATTTTCCAAATTGAAAAACGCCGCTCAATGATAACGTTCTACATAGAACCCAAGCATGAAAACCAAAGAACCGTTAAGAGTGTACGCATGTAATATATATACACGACACATTCTGTCCAAAACCAGGACAAAGAAAACACATCGAAATGCAGACTTTGTTTATCAACCAAGCATAAATTTATTGCAGACAGGTTATATCTGACCAGACAATATGAGCCTTACTACAACACACACACACACACACACACACTCCCTCCTTACTTACACTCTCCTGGCTCTGCTTTGGCAGTTAAAGTACTGGACACCAAGGTGAACTTTGCTATAGGGGGACTAATATACACCGGAGTGCTGCTGGTTTTAATAATTACATGGAAACCGATGACCATATATTCAACATTGTGTTCAGACAGGTTCGGTGTCGTTAAAATGTCTAGCTGCAGTTAAATATTGAACCCGACAGTGTTTTTATATCTTAATACATGAATAAAAACAAAATGATTAAGTAGGAGTTTTATGGACAGTAGCAACAACACTCAGAACAGCACTCACAACGACACACAAATCAAATGGAACCAACTTTTTGTTGTTGTTGGGTTTTTTTTTTTTTTTTTTTTCTAAACCTGTTTTTCTTTCTTTTGGTTGGAAGGAACAGATTCCAGCAATTTTTAGATATTTTTTCTTTCCCAGACATGTTAAACAGTCAAACGACGAACAGTAAAGGTGATTAACAACGAGTATAAACACAACAATAACCTACGTCGTCTAGGTCACACTGCCGTGATGTTGATGTTTATAGCAGAGTGTGCACAGCTCGTGAGTGTGTGTGGAACTCTTGATTTTGATTAGTCTTTACGATTAGTTACTATAGCGACCGCTTAGTTACAGGGGTGTGTACTGCAGACTAATAACCCACATAATTTAAGACGAATAATACACAGACAGTCGTTTTTGGAAGGAGCCTCCAGTGTCAGAGCTTTGTAACAGTCAGAGGTAAAGTGTTCAGGACAGATGATGTTGCGTTTTGTGGGTTCTCAGTAACAATGTGACAAGCTGTGCGGGGGTTTTTTTTGGTCTTATTTAAAAATAAAAAAAAGAGAGATTAAGGCTGGTGAGGGAACGACTGTTTATAGCTGCTTTAACGCAAGTTAAACAGGAACTAGTTTGTTTCATGGACGTTAAATGTAACTATAAACGGGTCATTCTGATGGGTCAGTATATACGAATTAGTAATGGGTAGCAAATTGCTGTGATGTAAGAGGAATAAAGCACTTCAGGACGAGCTGTTATAGGAAAAAATATCATTTCCTGTAACAGTGTTTTATTTGTTACTGAATGGGACGTTATCTAAAATGGAAATAAAATCGATATCGTTATATTCGTAATCAAGCTTTTATCTGTACACACCCTGTCGTAGAACATTACACATGCTGCCTTCAGATCCTGTTCAGACCTTTGTGCGTACGAGTTCAGAGGTCATGGTTACACGATCGGGGTGCGTTCAAGTGGTTTTGGTTTGGAAGAATATCGACTACGAGACGTTTATTTCGACTTACTGATAGAAAATAAAGGACTAAACAGTTTACGGTTTCTTAATGACACACCCCTGACTCGGAAAATCTGGCCTCATCGGCAATACGAGCAGCGGTAGCTCAGTGGTTAAGATGTTGGGCTACTGATCAGAAGGTCATGAGTTCAAACCCCATCCTCGCCAAACTGACACTGTTGGGCCCTCTAGCAAGGCCCTTAACCTTCACCTGCTCAGATGTATAAATGAGATATGTGTAAGTCTCACTGGAGGCGTCTGCTAAATGTAATAATAATAATAAGTTTATAAAGACGATTAACAGTTCTCTAATACGAGCTCCCCAGGTGCAGTCATGACATTGTCGTGGCGTTCAAGCGCACTCACCCAGCAATCGGGATATTTCCGACAGGACTTGAAGGCAGCGTTATTTACATTCATCGATCACGCACTCGTTAACTGGCTTGACGTCCGTTTCCAACGAAATGTAATGCCAGTTTTCATTCTCCCAGCAACACCTGTTTCTCTATAATTATAAGCAAAAAATGTATGTATACATACTTCACCGATCCGTTATTACAGTATATACACAGGAATTTTTTACTAAAATAAATCACAATGCACAGATACACTCTCTGAGATCATCGGCTTAAAAATAGAAACTCATATTCTGCATGTATATATATCTACATAAAGTGCAACTATAAATCAAGAGCTCGTTTTGTTGAGGTGAAAATTGCTCATCAGACCTGAAAATTTCAAACACGACTCTCGACGCTGAACCCCAACCTTATTTTTATTAAAAAAAATATATAATACAAGTCCATAGTGGAGATGGTAAGTGGCCACGCCCATAATGCAGGAGGGGCCAAAAACGGGTCAAAGGTTTATTGTGAGGTTTGAGGAAAATCCATGACCCTGTGACTTGAACCCATGTGAAGCTTAAGAAGAAAGTGTGCTTGCTAATCTAATGGCTTTATCTGCACCATATTTGTAGAAATGTACGGATTGGCTCATGATGGGGTTGCTCTGAGCTTTAAAGGTTAAAAAAAAAAAAAAAAATCCTGTACACATCAATACTCCGGCACTCCGGCATTCTTCCAATTGGAAGTCCAAGTGCAGCAATACATTTCCGTTGTATTCTATTCACATTGACTTCCATTGTGAGTGAGTTTGATGATAGATAAATGATTTTTTTTTCTTGTCTAATATAATCTCACCACACACACACACACACACCACAGATACAGTGGATGGAGATTAGGATGAAAAATGCCGGAGTATTCCTTTAAATGGCTTTTAAAAAATTGAGTCGTGTGGCTTTAAACCAACGTCTGATCTCTAAACCCTGAGGAGGCTTCCTCTCCGTCTTCGTTAGTGCTTAAACAGGTTTAAACAGCGACGTAAGACGAGTCTGGATGGAGACATCGGGACTACCTAATTAAAGGAAAACTCCACCGCAAAAGCACGTGATGGTTAGGTCTTTTCTTAATGCAATTCTGAGGTGATCTATTTTAAACACTTTCCTACATTACCCACAATTAACTGCTGATTTGGTTTTACCCGTTGTTAGCTAAAAACCGATGCAGCGGTGCTTTAGTTCTGCAGTCTGTCCAGCTGTCTGACGTCCTCATCGGTAAACTCCAGAACTCAGATCAGCTTTCAAAGCTTCACCGTTCATGCCACGAATCTCTGCTGTACCTGCGTCGCATTACGGGAGCCGAACATCTGGACCGACGTCTCCGCTACTTCTACGCCGGATTGCTCATTAATACAGCGTGGAAAATGGTGAGTGAGAAAAGACGAGCGAACAGTGAAACCTGACCCACTTATATTTGAAATGTTTTTCTCTTATTAAACCATGTTGTAACTGCATTAAATGATCTGACACGCGAATAACAGAGGAGAATACAACACCCACCCAACAAATTAGCACCAGAAATCGCCAAATACACCACCCATATTTCAATATAAACATGTTTAATGTGATTCAGAGTGGAGTTTCTCCTTCGATTAGTTGCTTCTCTTAACGCCATCGAAGCTAATGTTGACATTTAACCATTCCCACCATGGACGCCAACCCATTAATGACAAACTGAATGAGGCCACACTTGTAGTGCTAGATTACATATATAGTGGAAATAAATCATTCGATTAGATTTGGCAACCCTTATTCAAATCAATTGCTTTGTTCTTGTACATTTTACCTTATTTCTTATTCATCGTCTTTCAGGCTATCAGTAATGATCTGTTATTGTCCATTATTGCTCATTTTCAATGCTGTCCAACACAAAGCATTCACTCAAAATGTTGGGTGTTTATTCAGTGCACTGATCATATTATTCTACTAGAATTAAAGGAATAGTCCAGTGTTTTGCGTAACGTCTATGTAAATAGTATGTAGTTGACTCGAACGTCACTTATAACTGAAAGTCTATGAGGGCAGATGTTGAATTTTGTATGTAATACATGCATTTCATCCATCCATCCATCTTCTACTGCTTACTCCTTCTTCAGGGACGCGGGGAACCTGGAGCCTATCCCAGGGAGCATGGAGCACAAGGCGGGGTACACCCTGGACAGGGTGCCAGACCATCACAGGGCACAATACACACTCACACACCCATTCATACACTACGGACACTTTAGATACGCCAATCAGCCTACCATGCATGTTTTTGGACTGGGGGAGGACCCGGCGGGACATGCATTTCAGTAGAACTCTATTACATTTCCCTCAGTTTAGAGGTTGTGGCATCAACATCTGCCCATAGGTAGATTCTTGGTGCATGAAGCATGAATTCTTGTCTGGTGTAATCACACAGTATAGATCGCACCACGTCCACATGGTGGTTTTTGAAAACGTAGGCGAAACCAGTGCGATTTGCAAAAAACGACAGCGATAGTACTTCATAAACTGTTATTTCAAACACCGTGGGAATAACAATAAGAGCTATGTATTAAGCAGAAGAGACAGATTAATGCGGGGGGGGGAACACATGGTGAAAACAAACAGGACCGGTCACGTGACCTGGTCAGGGTCACGGTGGATCTGGAGTCATTCCCATGAGCGAAAAAGTACGGAGAACAAACTGTTTGTTTTTCTAAAGAAAAATAAAAAAATCCATATACATCTGAACAGTGCCTGAACACCATCCCCCACTGGAATATCCCTTTAATTGCTTTTAATTCTGACACTGAAACCTGTTTTGGACAAATCGGATCACTAAAAATCAAAGCGACTCTTCAATCGCTCGGCTAAAGTACATCATCGAGACATGTTGCTCTTATTACTGAGGTTATTATTTTCAACAGTATATACACATCGGTAATCGTATACATCGAAAGTCATTACGCCTTAGATACAATACAAACTTTCGGTGCAGTGACTGTGACGTTATAGACGGCGTTAAAGTGCTAAAATGAAACGGAGAGCCTGGTTTCAGGGGTAGAGAAGTGTACTCCTTTATGCACACACTAAACACACACACACACACACACACACACACACACAAACCATATACACACTCTCACCTCATGGCTATAAGGAGGATTAATGGTATGTATTATGTATTTTGTGCACATGTGTGTGTGAGAGAGCGAGAGAGAAAGAATGGTGTTAATTCACTAGTTATGAATTCGCAGGTCTTGCGTGGCTCTTCACTGGAAATCCTGCGGACAGAAAATACACACACACACACACACACACACGCAAAAGAAAAAGAGAGCGATGAAAGAAGGAAAAGCACAGCTGAGTGTCCAATAAGTAATAAATCCTCCTAGCAGTAGCTAGTGAAATTTCTGAAGAGTTTACGTCTAATCACAGAGTGAATAAAATACCAATCTTGATGCTAGCGCCGGAGTTTGCTAGCGAGCTAATGTATCAAAATACCAAAATTACCAAGCGGTCAACCTTCGATCTACGACTATAGAAGCAGTTCCACCTTCAATATATACTTTTTTTTTTCAAGAAAAAGTGCTGGTCAGAGCGCTTTTTGTGCTGATAAGAAATAAGAAACCCAAACCCTGCCTCACGTAACATCCGCGCTCTTACCAGGTTAAGCTAATATCAGTTAACTAACTAGCTTCGCTGTATAGATCCATCCATCCACCACTTACTCCTTTTTCAGGGTCACAGGGAACCTGGGTACAAGGTGGGGTACACCCTGGACACGGCACAATCACATACACACTCACACATACACTACGGACACTTTAGACATGCCAATCAGCCTACAATGCATGTCTTTGTACTGGGGGAGGAAACCCTCGCAGTACGGGGAGAACATGCAAACTCTGCACACACATGGCCCTGGCTGGAATTGAACCCCCAACCCTGGAGGTGTGAGGTGCACGTAATAACCCCTAAGCCACCATACGTCCCTGCTGTATAGATTAGATTGATTATTCTCAGTAAGGCAGAGGAAATATAGATAGGCGTAAATGTGACGAGGAGGAGGTTGTTTGTCCTGGGGGGTGAAAGCAGAGACTACATCATATGGCTTAACACTAGTTCATATCCAGATTTGATAGTTTGCAGACACAGAATCTATGTGCCAAGGTAGCTAGCGTCTTAACTTATCCGACGCTAAGTGTTTGTTTTACTAACATGATCTTTATTACCTTTTTGAGCCCTGCTTCACGGTGTGTGTCACTGTGATTGGAGCGAAGAGATTTCCAGACCGTAGTTTTAGACATTTCGTCCGTGATATTGATGTCGGAGGGGTCAGTCCTACAAGAAGAGAAGAGAGGATCGAAGTGAGAGATGGAGCTTGTACTAAAAACGAAGCACCTTCTCAATAAACCACGGTTACTGTGGTGTGTATGTCACCGTGACTGTTAATACGGCTGACGTTACTCGTGTAGGCCTGTAGAGTGTTTGAGAAACCATTGGTGTTACCTGGGGTCTGGTGTTTTAGGAGATTGTAGTAGCTTGCTGCTCTCCATGGGGATCCGCACCGTGTTTTTATCCTCTCCTCTGTCTGAGTCATCAACCAGCATCTCCTGTGACTCTTGCTACACACACACACACACATACATACACACACTGCAAATCTCCATATCGCTAGCAGGACAGTTTGGATATTATCTTGCCGGATGCTTGAGGTCATCGTCTGCACTACCTCCTCTGCCTTTTTAGACGCGTCATCAAGTTTCTTCTTTTTGCTCTCAGGCATGAGGTCATCGAGGTAACTCAGCTCCCGTTTGGTGAAGCAGAAATCCAGCAGTTTACGGATGAAGACCAGTGCCAGCACCTGGTGATACACAACACCATAATCACAGATCATATATTCCATCATAACCCGAGCACCTTATACACTTATATACGTATACAACGGCTATAACCGTCCTCATGGTAACACATTTTATAAAATGGTTAAAAAGAAAAATTTCGAGCAGATTTCTCCATCCTCTTCTTCTTCTTCTTCCTTCTTTTAACATTATTCGAATATTTTGTTTAAAATAGACTAGCAAAAAATGCATATTACATCCCATTCATTGCCTGAAAACTATTTGAATGTTAATAATATAGTGGCAAAATCTCCACATCTCAATGTTTTAAAGTGCACCTAGTATGGTTTATCAGATATTCCCTTTCACGCAGTGTGTTTATATACGCAGCTGTTTGTGAATGTAAAACGTGTGCAAAGCTTCAAAAATCAAAGCACACAACGAACAGAGTTATTGACTCCCGAAAGAAGGAATCGACTCCGAACAGCTGAAACGACTCGTTAGTGATTCCAGACTTTACTTCCTGTACTAACCTATGTAGGTTTGTAACAAAAAGCCCCGCCTCTGATCTTCATCGGCTGCTTGATGACAGTGCTAGGCCAATCACAACAGACTGGGACAGCTGACCAATCAGATCAGAGTACACTCTCTGAAAGGAGGAGTTTAGAACGAATCATTTAGAACGTATCATTTAACGAGTCGTTTGTGACACTGGGGGGAAAAAGATAACACTGCAGTTTAAATTACGAGCACGTTAAAGTGTTTTTATTTATTTATCTTGGATGCATGTAAATCTATTGTATGAGACCTTTAAAACAATATTAGGCATATTTCAAAACCATAATAAGTGCACTTTAAGATCCTGTGGTCTGCTTTGTCACCAATCAAAACCACCTGCCTCCTAAATGGGCGAAATGACCTCCAGGGTTTATGTAATATGAGCTCATAATATAACATTGTTCTTTGTCTGAGGCTAAATGCGCTGAAATACTACACCTTAGTAATAGTAAGATGTGCTATTTAAGGCGATTATAAGTACGTTCACGCTGAAATCCCCTCCGCACGCACATGCATGTTGTTTTGGACCGTACCATCATGGGGAATACGATGGCCGCGGGGGATGTCTTGATGACCCACAGCAGTACAAGACAGGTGAGCTGTGTTATGGTGAACAGGTGAACTTTTCTTAGAGGAACGTGCCGAAGGTAGATGAAATCCGGCTGATGTTTTGCCGGCATGCCGAACATCTTCAAACGGTCAAAAAACTGAGAGAGAGAGAGAGAGAGAGAGAGAGAGAGAGAGAGAGAGAGAACTGGAGTCTTTAGGTACAGTAGTCCATTAGTGAGGAGGAGGCATTTTAACTGCCAAAGTAGAGCAAGGAGAGTGTAAGGAGTGTGTGTGTGTGTGTTACTGATGTGCACAGTGAAAGGTGAACATTTCTACCTGAATGCCTTTGAGTGAGGAAGCACCCATATAGAGGAACACTCCATACAACACTGGCATGGGGATGAACTGAGGAAACAGAGGAGATCACATGATCACTACTGAACCATGTGCAGAATTCACCAAGCGACCTTTCAATAAATTAATGTTTAATGTTTAAAATTTAAAGAGACTTCTAAAATTGATCAGGGTTTTGTAGCAGACATGTCAGATGATTGGCCTCTTATGTTTAATACCAGGTATACCAGGTAATGTGTTGCTGGACAGAATGTAATTTGGCCAAAATGGTTTGGAATCAGTTAAACTGTTGCCATGGTTTTATACATCTAAATGGTCCGCACTTATATAGCGCTTTGTTTAACCTTCACGGTTCTACAAAACGAATTACGCTGGATCTCTTTCACCCATTCACACACCAATTGTAGAAGAGCTGCTGTGCAAGGCGCTAGCTTGCCATTGGGAGCAACTTGGGGTTCAGTGTCTTGCCCAAGGACACTTCGGCATGTGGAGTCACGTGGGCCGGAATCGAACGCTACGATTAGTGGACAACCCGCTCTACCACCTGAGCCACAGCTGCCCATTTAGTCGTCCATTTAGTCTAAAAACGAAGCGCAGGCATGCTAGTAGATCGTACATGTACAATGAAATGTTCACCTGTAAAGCACCAGTCATAAACACAGAGCAGCCCATGAGCAGGAAGATGACCAGGCCGGTTAGTCTCTGCTCTCTGATGCCCAGGAATCGTGGCTGCTCTCCGGGGGCAGAGCTTTCTGACTCCAGTTTGAGACTGTTGACATGGGAGATTGACAGCACGGTTGCTGCTACGAACCACGGCAAGCCCATCACTGAACACACAGCCAGCATCACCCCCACCATCAGCAGGTCCAAGTGGTAGCCGCAGCCCTTCTACAGAGTGGGAGGAACACACACACACACACACTTTATAAACAAGTCACAGTTGTATCTAGCCATAAAATTAGGACAAAAGTAATGGTTCCCTATAAATCGATGAAGAGTTAGTGTGTGTCCATGTGCTGCAATGGAGGAGCTGGAGTTTATGAGGCGCTCTTGAACTGTTTGTTGTTTTGTTGTTTTCAGCTCTCTGGCAACTTTTCCTTTGATGGAGTATCGTGGCATCACTAAATGTAAACCAGCTGTGCCAAGAACATCATTCGTAATTTATAAATGTATGCACATGAGTACAAAGAAAAATCTCAGAAGGTCTCACCTTCAGTTTGTGTTCTTTGCGGTTGATGATGACGGCTGTGATTTGCTGGTCCATGAAGATGAGGATGGTGCAGAGCATGGACGGTATTGCTGCTGCCAGAACCGTCCACCACGGGTTCCGACCAATCGGGTTAATCAGCCAGCCGCGGTCATCCCGTGTAGGCTAACACAAAATCACCAGTAACACACTTCGCAAAAGTGTAAATGTGAAGAAATACCTATTAAAAGGCCTCTATGGTATGTGCAAGAAAACATGATGAAGTGCCTTCTAGGATGCCCTTCCTGTGAAGAATACGTCATGCACTGCCCTATAGGGTGTCCTTCTAGTGGATAATAATATGTATATCATGCACTGCCCTACCTAGAAGGTGTCCGTCCAGTGGGAATATGATATCCAGTGCGCAATTCGTGAAAAACATGAAGAAGTGGTTGGCCATCAAGTGACAAAAATATCATGGACTGCCCTATAGGGTGCCTGGCAGAGGACAATACATGTTGTACTGCTCTATAGTATGCCCTTCCAATGAACAATATGTGATGCATTGGCCTATAAAATGCCCTTCTAATGGACTATACGTGGTACAAGTGCCCAATGGGATTCATCTAATTGCAAGGAAACATGACTGGTGCCATAACCGTGGTGGAAACGAGATGCTCTGCCCCATAGGCTTCCCTAGATGCAAGAAAATGAGATGAAATGCCCTCTAAAACGAACACGAGTTAATGCCCTCCAGGTTCCCTGTAGTCAGTACTCCAGTAATCGTTCCAATAGCCTTTCGGATTGGTGGAAACTGACCTAGACATTCCCTATTGGATCCCTGTTCGGGCCCGGTCTTGTTTTATACTATTTTACCTTAAATTTGCTTGGCACTTGTAGTTTCTGAGACGGAACTCCGATGGCGAAGTCAATTAGCACCATGAGAACGATTGTCAGGAACACGGCAAAATCACTGATCATAGACCGCACCTTTAAAAAGAAAATGACACGAAGTTTTCAGAATGTGTTTCTGTGTGTGTATGTGTGTGTGTGACGTTAAAGTGCGCACAAGAGCAGGTTTTTACCCGTGTCGGAAAATATCTGCTGGTCTTGAACTGCTTGAGGAAGGTCGACAGGAAGAAGGTGGAGAAAAACAAGATAGCCGACCAGAAGAGTACATCGGGAGTGTATGGGCCGTGATGACCACAAGCTGTCCCGACAAAGTGGCCGTGCAGATCTAAACACTCCTACACACACACACACACTTTTAGCAGATAGGGAAGAACTGGGACGAGTACAAGACAGTTCTTCTCTCACACTGACGCTGACAGGATCAGAGCACGTAAATAATAACACACATCCCACCGTGTTTTATTCCACTTATACTACAGCAGTTTGCCAATGGTTCATTTTTGAATCCATTCGGAGCTTCATGTAATGTTGAAGAACATCCGCAAAACGAGTTATAGCTGTGTTATAGCAGCTGTAAACAGTCGTCCCCCCCAAAAAAAGTGAATAAACCACAAATCCTAAACTCCTGTCCTGAAGCCTTCATGTGAGCGTTTGAAGTACCTTCACAGTGAGGTTGCTCCATGGCACTTCAGACGATGTGATGTTCCTCTCAGTCCACATCCTCAGAGTTTTATTACTAGGGTTGTCAGGCACTGCACATTTACAGCTGAGAACACAGGAAAGTGTAGAAATAAAACAGCGTGTCAGTCTTCAGTCACGCTTTATTCTCAAGTCAGAGTCACCGAGGTTGTTTATCTGAGAAACAGAAGCAGTTAGGTTCATCAGAAAATACTGTGGGAGTACACCAACGAAACAAACATTTGCAGGAGGGTTCGGGGATTTCAAACCCACACACACTTCTAGATGTGATGTTGAACTGTATTTTTTTCATGTGAAAAGTCCAGTCTTGTGGAGTTTAGAAGTTTAGAGTTCACGAGCTTAGCTAGCTGCCGATGCTATACGTGTACAATTACTGTCTCATTTTAGTCATGTGGAGTTTAAACCACGTCCTGATGGGTTTGTCACGTTTTCACTGTCGCCATGTCGAGGACTATACAGCTACTGTATGTTCTAGTGAGCTAAATTGTTAGCATGGGAAGTGTGTTGTGTGAAAAACATCCACGTGAGAACACTTGCAAGGCAATTGGAAAAATAAGGATTCTGAGCTAGCTCACGTCTGAGGTTAATGATTTAGCTAGCATCCGGTAAAGCCACAGTGTCTGTGACAACGAGTATATAAAAGTATATATAATTTGAAGCTTTCAATATGTTAGCTCTGTTAGCTCTATATTGGATGAACATCATCTATACCACTTATCCTACAGGGTAACGGGGAACCTGGAGCATGGGGCACAAAGCAGGGTACAATCACATACACACTCACACACCCATTCATACACTACGAACACTTTAGACAGTACAATCAGCCTACCATGCATGTCTTTGGACTGGGGGAGGAAAACGGAGGAAACCCCCGCAGCACAGGAAAAACATGCAAACACCACACACAGGGAAACAGTGGGAATTGAACCCCGACCCAGGAGGTGTGAGGCCAACGTGCTAACCACTAAGCCACCATACGACCTCTATATTAGTCTATACCTCTATAACTGGGGCAGTTGTGATACAGGTCTACAGTAAAGTGTGTGTGTGTGTGTGTGTGTGTAGTGTGCATGCTCACTAGGCCAAAGTGAGTTTATCCAGGTCACTGTGTGAGTTGACAGGATAAAGTTCTCCAAGATGTATGAGCTTCTCTATGGCCTCGTAGATGAAGATGAGGCAGATGAGGGCGGCGAAGGCTTCCTCTGTGAAGCGTGTGATGTAGCAGACCAGAGAGCTTGCATCCGTGGCAACCAGGAGAAAACACAGGAAGGCCGTCCACAGGCCGATACAGGTGCGCAGAGACAGGTACGACAGGTCATAATCTCTACAGAGAGAGAGAGAGAAAGAGAGAGCTCACGCCTGAGGTTAATGATTTAGCTAGCTAGCACCCGGTACATAATAATAGGAAGTAAAATCCCTAGAGATTTTATTATTGTAAAACGAATGTTAAGATCTTTTGCATAAATTTAGTCAAGTCCTGTTTCTTCTGTATTAATAAATATATCTGTCTATTAATCTAGGTCAAATTATTTATAAACATGGAATTAGCTTCCATTGTTATACTGACAATACACAGGTGTATGTTTCAGCGAAGTCAGAGGACAGACAGAAGCTTAGTAAAGTTGAGGATTGTGTAAAGGACATTAGACATTGGATGTTAAATAACTTCCTTTTACTTCCTTCTGATAAGACAGAAATACTTGTACTAGGACCACGTGAAGCTAGAAGTAAGCTTTCTGATCACATGGTTACTCTGGATGGACTTTCTGTTTCATCATGTACAGCAGTTAAAGACCTCGGAGTGATTAT
>JAOUWY010000030.1:3335994-3346975 GCA_025728095.1 Prietella phreatophila
ACACACACACACACACACACACACACACACACACACACACACACACACACACACACACACACACACACGCACACACAGCTCGTATACATCAGCAGCAGTTTAGCTGTTGTAAGTTACAGCACAGGAAATTCCAGTGCTGAGAAAAAGGAAAACTGTGTGGCTTTCTTATCCAGCATGCGGCCTGGATCAGTCTCATGTCATGTCAAGAGCGCAAACAAATCAATGTAAACACAGCTTGAATCAGATGTACATCCGTGCACGCATGTTTTTGGGGCAGGTTAAGGCTCTGGGTTACTGATCGGAAGGTCGGAGCTTCAAGCCCCAGCACTGCCGAGCTGCCACTTTGGGGCCCTTGAGCAAGGCCCTTAACCCTCTCTGCTCCAGGGGGCACTGTATCATGGCTGACCCCAACTTCCTGGCATGCTGGGGTATGCAAAGAACAGAATTTCACTGTGATGTGATCAATAAAGACTCATTATTATTATTATCATACAGTATGAAGTAATGCTCGAGTGATGGACTGAGACTGGACGTAATGTGTATCAGTGCGGTTTCTGATGAAGGCTGAAACGTTAACGTTAACATTTCACTGCTGATCGGGTTGTAGAAGTTTTGCCGTATATAGAGGTCTACATTATGCCTCCAGAAATCTCTTTTTTCCATATTGAATTTGACAACCGGTGCCTACATAGGAGGAACCCAAACTCCTACCTTCCCCGAAACCCAGTCCATACAGGATTTGGGGTTTCAGAGGGGTTTTTGGGGATTGTTGCAGCCAAAAATGTTTGACTTTACCGCGGCTTGTTTTGTGTGATTTTTGGGGGGTTTTTTGCGGAAAACTACTCGAACTGACGAAAGCGCAATTGCACAAAATTGTCTTTCGTGGTGATGTTTGTTGGTAAACGAGATGTTTTAGTTGTGCTCGTGTTCTAATAGGGATTCGGCTGGACGTGCGTCATGATGACGTCACGTGTCTCTTCCCGAAACTTCAGAAAATCTGCTGTGATTATGCAGACTAGACCAAATATTTTTTTCTGAGTTTGTCATTGCACCATTCACACACTCGTCCACCCCTACGGCCAATTTATTTTAGCCAGTCCACTTTTTTTTGGAGGTTAAACGAAAAACCCTGGAGGAAACCCACATGGACACGAGGAGAACGTGAGAAACCTGGAACAATAACCTGAGCTCAAGATTGAACCAAGGACCCTGGAGCTGTGAGGTAGCAATGCTACACGTTACGTCCCATTGACTAACGGCTCTTCTAGGATGGATGTGTGAGGCAACAGGTGATTAATTGATTGGTTTTTTTTCTCTCCATTTCCATAAGCATTTGAGATGTCAAGATTTCACCTAGAAAATTCTGTATCAGGTCGTATAGAAGTGCCCTATAGACACGTCCCCTGTGGCTTCAGGGATTAAAACAGCCTATAGGTTTTAAAGTTCTGTTTCAATAGGCCAGGATCTCAACCCTGAAGGAAGAAGGTTGCGTGATAAACGATGATGTAGAATCCTTCCTGGATAACGAAGGGGAAAAATATTGAAAATCAACACCACGAATGAGACAACGTGTTGCTGAGAGAAGCTTCATTTCTTAAAGCCGTTTATGATGTAAGACGTATCGTATTTACATGGATTTGCGACGTCCACTTCCACGGCCAGATGGCCAGTTGTTCAGAACTGGAGGGAGAGGAAAAGATGGAGTCATGACGTCAGTCTGGAGAAAACTGGTGAGCTTCTCAAAAAACAGATCACATTCAGAGTGATGACCTACAACAGAGGACATTAGCTTGAATCTCTCTCTCTCTCTCTCTCTCTCTCTCTCTCTCTCTAACACACACACACACCCCTAAAGACCTACATCCATTACTCCACCCCTATTAGTATGTTTAAAACGTAGCTCAATTTCCAAGTCTTTGGAAGTCGAGTTTCATTGAGATTTTTATCTCTGTTTTAGTTTTAGGACTCGCTTGTATTTAATATCTACGAGTACATTCACATTTTCTCATTTAGCAGAACAAATCCAAGCGTACAAGGGAGCTTGAAAGAAACTGGAAATGGCACAGATCAAGGAAGCAAAAGACTCAAAAAGAGTCTAATATAGATAAGTTATGAAAGTGTACAGCCTCCAGTTTAGCATGAAGTCTGCATTCCACTATCCACTGTATTTATTTTCTTCTCCTTTATTTCTTCTTCTAATTATGTACATATTAATGAACATAATATTAAATAAATCGAGATGTACTTCCTCCCACAATGTGAAAACAGGTATATTATACAAACCACAACAGAGGCATCTACGGAATTGATTCAGCTCATGCTCAGAGACAGAATGATAAATACTAATGCAGAATAGTCTCCTTTGATTTATGATCTCATTTCCTGTTTTATTTCTTTTATTATACAACATGCTCTTTCTTTTCTCTGGGGCTTTGCACTTAAACAACATCCACTTGAGCGTTCTTGTTTGATTGTGGACACTGTGATGTAAATGTAAAAATCCAAATTGTTCTATTAAAAGGCATTATTACACATTTGTGTGTGTATGTGTGTGATTGGGGTTTAAAATCATTACACAAGTCAAAAGTAAGCACTACTGTGTAACAGCATCCAGAGTGAATTTGACTGACAGGTGGTCACGTGACAGTGGTAGCGGATAATAAGTAATACTGATTGCATCCTGCCTGCTGCTACAAGTAATAGTGAGGAGTATAGAGAGTATATACTGGTGCACTGGACAGGAATTGAATATATAACAGAGTATAAAAAGGTGACTGAGCTTGTTAACGTAAAGACACGTGGAGCAACATCGCCATCTAGTGGTCCAAACGGAAGTGCACGCACTCATGTGTACTATATGTTTCATTAAATATAACAATATAAAACTTTGCTGCAGTTTATTGGAAGTCATGTAGAACTAACTTGGGGAATTTACTTTTAGACATTAAGACTTTTTTTGTTGTTGTTCCTTTTTGTGTGAATGAAATTAATTTCTTTGTCCCCCGAAACGTTTAAAAAGTTACAATAGTCAATATGTAGCCTATCAATTTATTATTATCATTATTATTATTCGTACAAATAATGTGACAAATTACATAGAAATGAATTAACCCGGAATGTTTGTTTATATTTGGATTGGCCTCCTGTCATTCATTTTACAGACACGCCCCTAAAGCCTCTTCACTTCCTCATGAATCATTATGAGATGGCACATGTTTATAGAGTTGTGATTCAGCTTTCAAGCAGCTGAATGTCAAAGTGCGCTCACTCCTGCTAAAAATAAATAAATAAATAAATAAATAACAACCACCACAAACACAAACCATTAGCTAACCATTATCCACTAGACATAACATGCCACCACTAGACGGTAGAGACCCACAGGGACCATTACAGTTCCCATTAAAACCAATACAAATTCTGAGGGTTTCTATTTTTCCTCCTGCAGGGGTTAGAACCTTAAGGGACCTTAAGGAATGATTTATATATTTGTAAAATAAATAATTGTACTGTGACCTCATCAGTCAATTTCTCATTATTAAAACTAGACAAATCAATTTCTCCTTCTGTACATGAGGATGTTTTACTTACAATTGAGCAGTTTCTGTTTTTATTGCTTGAGATGTTTTTTTCATCTACGTATTTAAGTGCTTCAGTACCAAACTAATGATATTAAAGCTTAGTTTTTAAACATGTCAGACGTGTATATCTGTATCAGCGAATCCTCAAGCTTTCAATTTCTACACGAATGATATTTAATCATGTAAAGGAACCATGATGTTGTGCCACCTCTAGTTTTTATACCTACTCTCTACTCACGTATTGTTCCAAGTGCTACTGAGTTTTCAAACATAATTCACTGCACAATTAAATGCTTATCAGGATTGAAATATATCGCGCTCAAAGTTTAATCATAAACATGTGGCAAAGATGACGTCGAGGAATAAGGAGCTCGTCCTGGTGGGATTTGGGTATGATCAGATTTGACCGTATGCAACTTTGAAGAGTAAGGACAAGTCTAATCAGGTTTCTGTGTTTAATACATTTTTTTTTTAAACACGAAACGAGGGGACAACCTTTTTCGTTTTTCCCATTTTTATTCAAATTCCAAATATGAAATGAGCTAAATGCATACACATGAAAAATAAAGGAGTAAAGACTTTGAGTGTCTCGTGTTGAAATCCTCACGGTCAGCATAAAGAAAAACTAGTAATTAAAAATGGCACTCGGGAGTCAGACGTTTGTCAGAATAATAATAATAATAATAATAATAGATTTCATTCGGGTCTGCTTAACAAAAGGAAAATAAAAACCTTAACAGCACATTGTACAATTTCTGCATTCTGTGAGCATAATGAGAAAATATATCCAACTGACATGCAAAAATCGACACTGAAATCCAAGGTAAAGTCAGGAGATCTGATTTTCGTTTCTAAATGGCTTTTTTGGGTCACACCCGAGACGGGAAGGTCGACCCGCTGGAGAATGACAAAACTCGTCCTGAGGACAGGCAGCAGACAATGCATCACGTTCCACGTGCTTCCCTTCTTGAGAAATGGGAGACACATCGATGCATTGATTGGGACACTGCGTTCTGCTCAGTAATCTGCAGACAGTCTTCCGCATTAGGGACACGCTGGAAGGCTTGTGAGATCAGGTACAGTAAACAGTGGCTGTTTTCTAAACACAATAATGTCGTATCATGAGCCGTGAAGAAGTTACGCGGTCATCGCCAGATGAAAATGAAACCCAATCTGTCCTGATTTTGCTGAGTGCGAAATTTGACCAAAAGAGCAAATTTGACCACCGTTCTCATCTGCAGATGTACTACGTTAACACACCAGAGCTCTTTATGTTTGTGCACAGCTGGTTCATCAGGTCTGTGTTCCGACCCTCAACCCAGTGCTTCTCCATAAACACCTCACTGTCCACGACCGTCATATTCAACCGAATTAAAGACTGGATCTTGAGGGAAAGAACACAACCCCCCCCATCAAAGCCTTTATTGATGTAGTGCTGATCGAGTGGATTGACGTTAACTAGATAACTAAATTACCGTTAATGTTAACATTCCCTCTACAGCACCAGCTAGCAAGGCTATCCAAACTATTATAGTGTAAGAACGGTTGAAATTTCATCGTTTTATTTTGTATAGCTTTAATGTTGAATGACCACCTTTGCAAATCAGCAAAATCAGAACGTTTGCCTTTATTTAAAAAAAATTAAAAATAAATTCAATATGTATTACGCCTTCAGAAATATTAAACACAAAATAATAACGTTCAGTCGAGAGCTCAGCCCAGTACGAGTTCTGCATGAAGACGGGAAAGCCGCAGGTGAGCAGGCACGCAGGACATTTTGCTGAGATATTTGATTGTAACCGTGGGGAATATTTACAGTACACACGATCAAATTGCAGCACCGCGTTTAAGAGCCATTCTCCTCTTTCGCCTGCTTGGAGGCTGGAGCGTCAGCATCAGCCTCTGTGCCGTTTCTCTCGAGGGCTCGCTTCTTCGGCGCTGCGGGTTCTGGAAGATCAAGATGGAGAGAAAGAGAGTGGAGCAGGAAGTCACTACAGAGTGTGAGATGCAGGGAATAATCAGTATACATGCACGTTTTACTGTACGCATTAATGTTGCAGGTGTTTGTACTTTCATGCCCTCTTCTGTCTAGTCTAATTTATTACATATCGTTAGACCAGGACTGAAAATACAGCACTTTATATCTTACAAAAAAAAAATTATAAAGGATGTAATCAGATTCTTTGTCTTGAATCACAATCGCTTTTAAAGTAAATGAAGGGGGGGGGGTCTGATCACGTACAAGACCTTGTCTGGAATAGCACCCTCCTACCTCAACACTCTCCTGAAGGCTTACGTTCCCTCATGCAAGTAGAGTAGCGCCTACTCAGCGTGCCTCAAGGTCCCTTTCCAGAACCTTCACCCTAACTGTCCCTCAGTGGTGGAATGAACTTCCAACCTCAAACCTTTAATTTTTAAAATAAATAAATAAAATAAAGCACGCTCAGCACTAAAAGACCACTGATAATGTTCAGATCGTTGGTTGGTGAAAGTCCATGATAAGCAATCAGAAGTGTTTGAAGAAACCAGAGCACATTTTAATTCTGATTAGTCAGAAGGTGTTTCATTTAATTTTCTGACAATAATACAGCCACGCTTTTAATATCAACGCACTCGATCTAATGTTTCTATAGTAACTTGCGCAAACTTGTAGGGTGGATCATCTCAATCTGTGGTTCTCAGTCTTTTGTGAACTCTGGACACCCAACATATTTCAAACAATCCACAATGACCCCCTCACTCCACAACAATTTTTTATTTATATATAACACAGTAATTTCTATACGTGCTGCTTTATTTGATTAATATTTAAATATGATCAAACTGCTGTGGTTCAAGTGGGAAAACCCCCCCAAAAACAAAACAGATCAAGACATGCCATGATAGGAAAACAATCAACGTTGGTGTGGGAACATCAAGTCTGCTTCTGCACATCACCCCATCGTTGATTACTATCCTACTATTACCATGACACGCTTTATTCCATAGACATGCAGAGTGTCTCCTCCTTACCTGCGTCCTCGCAGTCACCGCCTTCGTCATCACTGTCAAATTTAGTCTTCCTGCCCTGGAACTCTGTCTGCTCTCGTCCTCCTCGGTCCCTACGGCCACCCCGCCCCCGGCCGCGACCCCTGTGACCTCCTGCAAGTCAACACAAGAACTGAGACATTCGTTCTCCGACTGTATGAGCCAAATCCAAGTCCCGCCTTATTTTCTTGGCTGTCCAATCACTGTGTGGCACATGCTGCTATTCAGCATTGCCCAAGATTAAAGGCAGATCGGTGTTTCCAACAAACATGTTTTGGGCAAACGTGTATAATAAACAAACAAAAATAAATAAATAAAAACTCCACCTAATTGACCCGGCAGTCCAGTTCTTTTCAACCTGATTATCAATATTTTTGCATATATGAACAAATATGATGATCAAATGATAAATATTTAACCGTTCGACGTGTTCGGATTCAGCTTATTGAGTTTAGCACGAGACCTCGTCCTCCTTTGCGCTTGTTCAGCGATTCCTGTTGGCTCTCGATGATCTTCTTCAGAGTCTCCAGCTCGGTATCTCCCTCCAGCACCTCCCACTGAACGTCTTTATCTTTAATCTTCAGCTCAGAGCCTCCGGCTGCTTCCTGAGCCTTCTGCAGGGCCTCCTTAGCGTCCGAGCGAAACAGGATGGTGCCCTGTGTAAAAGAAGAGCGACAATGACTATAAGCTACTTCTAACGCACCCCTTCTCCTGTAACTCACAAAGCAATAGCAGTAGAATTGGGTGCGGTAACAAATCGACACGATCTTACGCCACGATGTCCAGTGACGTTTATTCGGATTATGTTATATTACTAAGTGTTATAGTTTGCATTAGTATGGCAAGAACACCTTGCGACCATAAATGTGGGAAGAAAATGGTGGAAAGGTGTCGTATACATTTGCATGTAAACCTAACGAGACTGAACAGCAACAGTCCATGGCTTTAGATTCTATTTTTGGTGTGCCATTGTTTATCTGATCTGGATGAAGACTGTTTTGAGAGCATGGAAAATAAATAAATACATAGATAAAACTCACACACAAGCCTTAAAGGTAGCTTGAAAAACAGTCCATAAATTATACATCAGACACTGGAGACTTCTGGGCTAGCACTGTAACCCTCCTATTAACCACAGTCCTAACTAAAGTGTAATGCTGCTCGAAAACCTTTCCCACAATGCACTTCAGGCCTCACCTCTTTAGCTCCTCTGGTGAAGTCGATCCATTTGATCTGCGCATGCTCAGTGAAGATCTTGTGGAAATCCTCTCGAGAAACATGATCCAGTTCACCCGAGAACTTCAGCACACAGCCTCTCTGCTCATCCAGTGATTTCTGGAAACACCATCAAGGTCATTAAAATCATAATAATATACAGGAGTAGAAGAGAAGAAACAAACAGGACTGAGTGCGCCGCGCAGGCTGTGAATACGAGTCAACACGGGTTCTGGGGTGAGCACACGACTGTCTTTATGATCACAGCAGCAACATTTGGGGAATAAATTGTTCCAACAATCCGGTGTGTGTGCGCGTGTTTGATGAATAAAAAGAAACTCACCATCTCCTCCTTCTCAGCCTGTTTCTGCTGCTCTTCTTTTTCACTGAAATTAAAATGGTTCCCTTAGAAGATTTGCATGATGAACTGCATCATCATGGGACAGTGAAATGGGTGTGGCAACATCACATGGTATTTACATTGTTTTATTTTAGCCTGTAGGCTTCAGCAAAAGTTGCAAAAGGTTTACTGAAAGGAAAAAATAAAAGGATCACAGTCATGACATCATTGTTTTTACTGTTCCAAAGTCCCTCGTCCTTTCCCCTTCAGTGAACTGGCTTTTCCACAGGGGAGACTTCAATAATCCGACTGCTGCTTCACAGCTGTCATTATATACAATGACCACTTTGAAGCAGCGGTCTTATACATGACATACTACATCCAAAGCAAGTCATGTTTGTGACTGATGATGCGAGCGACACTATAGATACCATCTACCCTGACTGCTATTGGATGACAGCAGGAGACAAAGATCGCTTGCCAGCTCTGTAACGCATTCCTAATGTACAGTGTTGTGCTGTGGTTCCTCACCTCTTGGCTTTGGCCTTGGCGTCTTGGCGACCCTGCCTCCTCTCCTCTGCTTTCTTAGTAAAGTAGTCGTCTCTACACAAAGAGGTCAAAGGTTAAACAACGCCCTCCACTAAAGACTCAAGTCTAAACTGACTGCTTTTCTCACACAGTAATGAATACAAAGGTGTGTGTATATACAGCGAGATAAAAGAACCAGTTTTCCCTGAATACCTCGTTAAGACGTTAAAGCCATCTGTGTACATAACATATTTCCACTACTTTTAATTGAATAATACACATCTTTTTAGCAAACAATTAAGAAATCAGCTCGATGCACTCAGAATGTGCCTCGCAGCTCTCAGCTGAGCTCAAGTTAGCCAGTTACATAATTCACCTAATTTACTCACATGACTAAAGAAAATAAGGGTCAGATTTCAGCTTTTAACGTTTTATAAATATGTAATAAATATATTCCAATCCTAAACTGAGAGAACAATTGTGACAATTCAGTATATACACTGATCAGCCAGAACATTAAAACCACTGCCAGGTGAAATGAATAACATTGATTATCTCGTTACCACAGCACTTGTCGAGTCGAGGTGTGGGATATATTTATTAGGCAACAAGTGAACAGTCAGTTCTCGAAGTTGATGTGTTGGAAGCAAGAAAAACAGGCAAGCGTAAGGATCTGAGCGACTCTGACAAGAGCCAAATTGTGATGGCTAGACGACCAGGTCAGAGCGTCTCCAAAACAGCAGGTCTTGTAGGGTGTTCCCGCTATGCAGTGGTTAGAACCTATCAAAAGTGGTGCAAGGACAATCGGTGAACAAGCAAACCGGCGACAGGATCACGGGCGCCCAGGGCTCGTTGATGCGTGTGGGAGGCGAAGGCTAGCCCGTCTGGTCCGATCCCACAGACGAGCTACTGTAGCACAAACTGCTGAAAAAGTTAACACTGGCTATGAGAGAAAAGTGTCAGTGCATCACAGCTGCGAAACTGCAGGCCCCGATTCCCGCTGAAACCACCTACAATGAGCACGAGAGCATGAGCACTGGAGCATGGAACAATGGAAGAAGGTGGTGTTGTCTGATGAATCAGGTTTTCTTTTACATCATGTTGCTTACCTGGGGAAGAGATGGCACCAGGATGCACTATGGGAAGCTGATAGAGGCACTGTGATGCTCTGGGAAACCTTGGGTCCTGACACATACCACCTGCCTAAACATTGCTGCAGACCAAGTACACCCCTTCATGGCAAAGGTATTCCGTAACATCAGTGGTCTCTTACAGCAGGATAATGCGCCCTGACACACTGCACAAATGGTTCAGGAACGTTTTGAGGAACAAAGAGTTCAAGATGTTGACCTGGCCTCCAAATTCCCCAGATCTCAATCCGATCGAGTAGATGTAGGATGTAATGTGTCCTGGACAAACAAATCCGATCCACAGAGGACCTACATCGCCACTTACAGGACGTAAAAGGATCTGCTCTAACATCTCGGTGCCAGATACCACAGCACACCTTCAGGTCTTGTGGAGTCCATGCCTCCACGGGTCAGAGCTGTTCTGGAGACACGAGGGGGAGCTACACAATATTAACCAACAATGCTGATCGGTGTACAGCGCTGAGAGCAAAAATAAATAAATAAAAAACATTCTAAAAATCAATAAGCAGAAGTTAATTAGCACAATCATGTGCCCTCACTGTTTTCAGCTAACTCGATCACACTGCTTCTGATTTATTAGTGAAGTGAAATGGAAAGTTTTGAGAAATATTGGCACCTCAAAAAATACTGCATTAAAAAAACCTGTACATTGTATAAAGATTCTGACGAAACCAATGTACTGAGATGGGATACTTTTCGCTCTCGGGTCACGGCACCAACATAGCACGCCTCAGAGTTCTGAACAAACATTCGGTCGTATCTACAATACACAGACCTGCTGACTAAGCCTTGTGACTGCAAAACTGTTGTCTTTAGTCTAGTCAGCGCTCTTACGCGGTGTGCACCGAGGCCTACAAAGCAACGCTTAATCGTGACTTACTTGATAAGAACAATCATGTCGTTTCCTTTGAACTGTTTTACATCGTCTCTTGCAACGAAGGCCTTGGCTGCCTCCTCGGACTCCAACACTGCAAAGATGGAGCCCTGCGAAGAGTAATTAAAATACATTTATTAAAATTAAAAGCACTTACACCTCTACTCTGTACACTTTGCTTCCTCTAGAACTCAACTAATGGATCTTGTACAGTAGCACTACTTGTATTGTTCTCTGCTCGATATATCGCTTTGCTTATTGTAAG
>JAOUWY010000030.1:3370101-3380319 GCA_025728095.1 Prietella phreatophila
AGGAGTGTGTGCGTGCGTGCGTGCGCTGTGTTGCTGAACCTTATAGAATAGATATCCCACAATCCCATGCACCAGACTTACGGGCACCGCAAAACAACGGCACAGTGTGGGACAGAGCATTTTATGTATAAATACGCATCGCCGGTCAAAAGTCTGTGGACACTCGACTGAAATGTTTCTCGCGATTGTTAACCCTTTGATCTGAAGGTGGTTAAACGTGTGAAATCGGTGTCGTAGACAAAAATATCGTTCCAACGTATTCATTTCTTGCATTAGAAAACTAACATTTTATTTATAAAATTATATATTTTTTTAAACGGATGACTCGGAGCGAAATGTTTTCCGAAAAGCAGGAGATAAGAGTCCGGCGTCAGTGTGAACTGTTAATACTGTTTAAAAAGCATCTCGGGGAGATTCCTCAAGAACCCCAAGAATACATTTCTCGGAAATTCTAGACAAAGAGCGTCGACTTTGAAGATGATAAAATACTAAATTATTTAGATTTATTCTGAATTTTATCACAACATAATTCCCATAGTTCCCTCTGTGTTACTGCAGTTTTGAATACTTTTATTATTATTATTTTAAAAATGTTGAGGTGAAATTTTTTTTTTTTTAATGTGTATAAAGTTTTGACCTGTAGTATACATCAGCGGTGATTGCTTAAAGTAGCAAGAAGTTATTTATTTATTTTAAATAACCTGAAAGATGTATAGAACAGGAAAAAAAAATTATATATACAAAAATATAAATGTTTCAGCCATGGCCTCAGCAGTAGTAGATTAACCCTTTCATGCATAATAAAGTAAATAATAAATATAGAAAATCAGCAGTAACATTCAATTCTAAAATATTTTTATGTTGAACAAAAATGATCAAAAAATTTAACTTTCAGAAATACAAAATTTACAGTTTAGAACTGATTATCAAAATAAAACTTTTTTAAATCTAAGGTGGTGGTCTTGAACAAAAAAAATTTCAATTAAAAGTTGATTAGAATTTTTATTTAGTTTAAATAAAATTCTACGCAGGTACAGAGGTTCGTGTTAAATTACAATAACGCTCTCAAGTCATTTGGAGTTTTACAGTTGATATTTTCCTAAAATATTTCAAAGATGAGTTGTACTGTATATCGTGGGGGGGTGCAGTACGCAAGAACGGGTTGATCATTTAGTAGAGGTTTCACTTTTTGCTTTTTAAGGGTGGAGTTTGGTGACCATGGCACATGGGTTCAATGAATAAAAAGAAGAAAAATAACTCAAATGTCTAATTCACCATCTTATAAGAATAATTTTACCCAATGCACCTTGACACTCTCGAGTTGTTCTGGTGAGAAACCATTTTTGCCTTTTTACCCAGGTGGCTTTGCATGGGTGTGGTCTCGGAGTTCGCTCAACCAATAAAGTATCCAAAGCAGGTGTATTAAAATAGCTTTAGGAATTTTTATTTCTCTTTTGGCTACATTCCCTACAACGGCAGCAGCATTTCAGAGACCGATCACAGACGAAGGGCTGAGAGAGGGAGACACGGGGAGGAGGAGAAAGCAGACGGAGCACTGCTGATTCCGGCTCCTGGTTGGTCGCAAGGCGTGATCTGTGATTTGGGGGCATGGTCAGGCCCACTTTCTGTCTGTTAGCTTAGAAGTTATTACACACACACACACACCTGACAAAAAGGTATTGAATGAACATGCTGCAAATTCCTGGCAAATAAACTTCTTGTATATGACATCTCTTGTTAAATTGTACAGTATACAAAAACACGAGCCTAAATGAAAACTAAAAAGCAACACTGAGTATCAGCAACGTGAACATTGCTTCAGGGGGCGAGGTTCGACAGTCCGCCGATCCTGGACCTGCCGTGAATATGATTCGTTATTAAACGTGAAGTTTATTTCAACCGATGTGATGTCATCAGCATGAGCCACGTACTCCTCCCACTCCTGTGTTCATAAAGCTATACAAATACATCCTAATCATCTAGACTGTGTGTGTGTAAGCATTTACGCTCCTGCGCGTGTTAACTTCCACACTGAAGTAAACTTCGACGTGTACCGTTATTGCCCTTTTATACGTGGAGTATAACCGTCGAGCTTAAATCTTGGTTTAACAGACAGAGCCTTGGAGTCTTGATCTAAGTCACGTCCTCTTGCTAGTTCGCTGGGGTCAGGGACAAAGCGTACGATCGGGAAGGTATGAAATCCAGCCCCATTGTGTTATGTGGCGTTAAATTAATGAACGAATAGAAAGACTAAAGGAAACAAGCCCAAATAAATCAGATGAGTTTTTTTTGGCACAATAGTGAGTCAAAATAACCTCCACATCTGCCTTTCATCCTTTACCCTGATTGCTCACTTCATGCTTCCAGCTCTCTGTGCACTTCACCTTGTATGGAGTTTGTGGGCGTCGCTATATGCAAATGAGCAGTGTCTGGAACAGGCTTCACACGTTACAGGCGATTGGGGAAGTTGAGGAAAATATTAGCTCGGTTCGTCTTACACAAATGCTGTAATGTCACTAAAACAGTGCTAATTGAAGCTCGCAATTCTCCCTGGACCTCTTTTTCTACAGTGAGGACCGTCTCCGTAAATAAGCACGATTACTTTGTAAAACAAACAAAAAAAAAACTCGCAGCCGATGTTAGAGCCGTTTCCATAGTAACCCGCCGTTTTCCTCAGTGAAGGTGTGGACTAATCGAACCAAAGTGACGCAGTGCATTATGGGTACTTCGGTCTCGGACAATGGACCTTGAAAATAGTCCGCCGTTAAAAAAAAGTTTTTTTGAATCCAATGCGAGTTTTCCGAGGTGCACGCTGATGACATCAGAGATGGATGATTGGTTGAAAAAAATATATATATATTGATCCAGAAATATCTATTTGAAGAAATCAATTTTACCCTGGACCTGCTCTCACACACTCACACATGACGTGTCCCAGCAGCACCTGATACACTCTCTCACACACACACACACACACACACACACACACACACACACACACACACACACACACACACACACACANNNNCACACACACACACACACACACACACACACACACACACACACACACACACACACACACACACACACACACACTCGTGTTTAACCTAGCCACCTTGTGGCATTAGTATTCAAGTTTTTTTTCTTCTCCCCACTCACCCACCTGTGCTCAACTTCCCATCATCAAGTGCACTTTCGCTTCGCCATGGCCCACGTCCTGACCTGTAAACCCCTCCCACACTTTCCCCCACCTACACACAAGGGCACTCGCTCAAAACAAACAAACAATTAAACAAAACAAAACAAACTCAATCACTTTTCAAGCCAGACAGATCAACATGAGATCAGTATGAGATGATCGAGGAGGAAGCGGGGCTAGTGGGCATGGCCTGCAGGTTTCCGGACAAATTGGTTCGCCGGATGTGAGGGAGCAGGTACGAGTCGCTACAGAGCTGGTGGACGTCGTAGCGGTCCTCCTTCCTGTACGCCAGACAGCGCCGAATAAACGCCTACGCAGACACAACGAGAAAGAAGGAGAGGGAGGAGTCAACAGTTTACTCGGTGGAGAAGAGCGAGGAGAGGAGTGTGAGTGGATGGTGGTGTGTGTGTCTGTGTGTGTGTACCTTGGCTTCGTTGCTGACCACAGGTTTGGGAGGGAACTGGACGTCAGTGGCTTTGAGGATGGTGTTCTCCTGGAGGATGTCCTGCTGAGACTGGTTATGGCCAAACGGCTGCCGAATAGTGCGTGCACACACACACACACACACACACACACAAGGTAAATATGGCAAAAACATTAATATTGTATCATATGAAACACAAATAATTTTTTTTCACACCAGAGATGAGATAAACGACATCCCCTCCCCCCACCACCACCACCACCTGCGATGAGACTTTGCGGAAAACTACACGAATTGGCGAAATCGTAATCTCGTCAAATCGTTTGAAGCTCCTCGGAATATTGCGGAGTCCGCTCGACTCGAGACTGCGATCGAAACGAGAATCGCTAAATCCTGGACGGACTGATTGGGCGTATTTCTTTTTCTTCACTACAGAAGACATGCTAACCGGAGCGACTTCTATCCGTAACAACACAACTTCAGCCAACTGTTCCGGCTAAACGTCCCGGATCTACAGTATGTCGGAATGCGTCACGTGAATACAGGGCGCCGAATAAGCGACTGCTCAGAAGTTTAGACACACTCATTCTTTGTTTACATTTATTTTCCCACATTTTAGAATGAATAACAATAATAACAATAAAAAAAGTCTTCAAAACTCTGGAGTAACACAGACAGAACTATGGGAATTATGTTGTGAGAAAATTCAGAATAAATCAAAATAATTTTGTATTTTATCATCTTCAAAGTCGATGCACTTTTTCGCCTAGAATTTGCAGAAATGTATTCTTGGCGTTTTCTCCCGATTTCTTGAGAATTCTCCCGGAGATGCTTTTTAAACAGTTTTAAAGGCGTTCACACCGACGCCGGACTCTCATCGGCTGCTGTTCGGAAAATATTTCTCTCAGAATTTTGTGAATAGAATGTTAATTTTGTAATGAAAGAAACGAATACGTTGAAAGGATTATATTATTCATCTATGACACCGATTCGAAACCTTTAAATCATACATCTTCAGATCAAAAGCTTTTTAACCATCATGAGAAACATTTCAGTCGAGTGTCCACAAACTTTTGACTGGCTGTGTAGTAAACTCGACTGGTCGTTTCCGACCTTGACGTGAGTCACACACGCAGGACCCCGAGTTCAGGAAGTGACATGAAATCGACATTTCAGCACTTCTTATTTCTATATACAGTTCATACAAATATTCGCGTTCGATCAATCAGCGTGCGGACAGAGTCGAACGCAGCGCCTGTCCTCCATGTTGGATTTTCTCACTTGCCTCTCACGCTGCAACCCGAGTGCTCAGGGATTGGTTTTCTTTTATATATGTTTAAAAAAGGAACTTTCCCAACTTTTAAAAAGCACTACAGACGGCCCACGCTTTTTAAAAGCAGCTGTATTCGTGTAAAACGTTAAGAGGTTAGAGGTCAAAGGTGAGAGGTTAGAGCATGTAACAGAAAGAGCTCTCAACATTGCCAAAGCAGAAAGGAGAAGTTTATTTTTACTTTTTTTTTTTTTTAAACCGAAAATCAAGATCACAGTCCCGCCTTCATGTTTTCTATTGGCTCAAGTACTGGAAGCAAATCTGCCACTTCTGCAGGTCTCCTTTACCCTTAACTGACCTTTCTAAGGTGTTTAAAGTTGAGCGTTTTGTTTGTGTGTGTGTGTGTGTGTGTGTGTGTGAAATTACCTTGCGTCCATAGAGACACTGGAAGAAGATGACGCCCACAGACCAGACGTCCACTTTATTTGAGATCTTTGGCGGCTCTTTTCCGACTACGAAGCACTCCGGTGGTAAATACCTAAAACACGTCGAAAACAAAAAACGCAAACCGCGTTAAACGGCGAAATCCTTTCATTACACAGCTCTTCAGAGTTAAAAGATTCAGAGTAGAAACGATCCTGATGGAAAGCGAGCCCTGAGTAAAAGATGAACCTGGCTCACCAGTAGGTCCCGGCTCCCTGCGAGGTCAGGTCCATACCATCCACACCGTAGTTATCGTCATCCATGATCTTCGACAGGCCAAAGTCGGTGATCTTTATCTCTCCACACGCGGTACCGTCCACCAGCAGGATGTTACCTGGAAGCACGTTTCGCTTGTTACACGCCAGACAGCTTTAAACGTTTCCATTAATGTGAATTTTTTTTTATTCTGGCATCAAAATAAGTGAGAACTCAGTGTATTGGAATAAAAAAAAACATGGAGGGGAAAAAAAGAGGAAAACTGGACGTGTATTCAAAAATAAAAAAATAATCAATTTTAAAAAGACCTTGAACTAGTTTCGCGACATATGACACCATTGCATTTTTGATTTAGAGCGCGAACAGGAAAATGGTGATAACGGTGTGTTCGAGTTATGTCGGAAAGATCGTATTTACCAGCTGAACGCACACGAACGCTACCGCAAAGTCGGAGTTACGAGCGGGGGAAACTCTGGATTTACATCGAGCTCTGCGTTTCCGAGTCGGGGGGGGGAATCGACGGCTGCGAAGTCTGTAAATTGGCCGGTAAATTTGTTGAAACGGAACGTTTACTCGCTCGCCTCAGAAGCTTTGTGAATTGATTAAAAAACATAGTTAAAGACGTAATGTGCATTGTTTGTTCTTAATTTTCTAGAAATTGTTTAAAAACCTTGCTGTATTGTTTTATAGTTAATTAAGGGAAGGTACGCCCCCATCTCGCTCCGACAGAAGTTGACTTGAACGGACCTGAGGTCGTAATTACGACTTCCAAGGAAGACCTGAACGCACGGTCTGTGACAGACCTTCTCATTTGGCCCAGACATTTGGGGAAAGTCTTTCTATAGACAGACATGAGTGATAAAATAAAAAGGTACGATGGTGTCAGAGGGAAAAGCATGTATCGGAGCTCGCCTGGTTTGAGGTCGTAGTGAATGATTGGCGGTTTGATCTCGTTGAGGTATCGGAGGGCGTTGGCGATCTGCATGACAATGGAACGAGCTTCTTTCTCAGACATCAGCTTGTGCTGCTTCAGGTAGAAGTCCAGATCGTTCCCCTCGCAGAACTCCAGCACCGTGCAGAACCTGGAACCATCGCCGCACATCAGGACACAACTCAGCTCATGTTACAGCTTTACTCTAGCTTGTGTCTGGTCTTACTTTACTCCACTGTACTATTTACACTATAATCTATAGCTAGTCTATATCTAAAGGTTCCTGGATCAAAACAACACTTAAACTCTGCTCTGAGTCTGCAGTCAGCTCACGTCATCACGTCATCCCCTTAATACACGAGAAGCATCCCGATCGCTCAGGATTGGTGGAAACAGTGAACCCATGTGCGTACAGTATTTTCATTTCACCTTTTGAAATCCCCCGTAAATAAACACTCTGTTGTAAACGAACACTGTTGTTATCTTGGTGTTAACGTAATTCGGAAAATCCCATAGCAAAAAAAAAAAAATGTTCAGATCGAAACAACGGACCCAAAAGCTGCTTATAAAGGAAGGACATAAGGACAGACAGAAGCGTGGTTCAGGTCTGACAGAGGGATTAAAAGCAACACCAATGGGACAAACACTAAACTAAACTAAAGCACCAGTAGAGGGCGCTACAGTGTTGTTTCAGAGGCAGAACAGACATTAAGGGATTTTTTTTTTTTAAACAGCTGGTTCTTTAATAGATTGGTACTCAGTTCCGATCGTTCCCACAGTAAACCTGGATGTGTCTGGAATTTTGTAACGCTTGCTGTATTTGGCTCTAAAGTACTGCTTCTTCCCCCGATCGAAATGCTCCCGTGACTCACGTGTCCGTGTCCAGGGAGAAGTAATCGTACAGTTTGACTATTCTGGGATGGTCCAGCTGCTTGTGGATTCGGTACTCTCTGCACGCATGTCTGTGGAAAGAGCACAAACGCAAAGGTTAAGATGACGCGGGCGGGGCCTGCGTCATCAACACCGCTGGTGTGTGCAGCAGAGACGGCAGTTCTGAAAGTCTACGTACTTGTGGTAGTTCTCCTTCTTCTCCTCTCTCCAGTTCTTGTTGAGTTGGTGGATCTTCACTGCTGCGTAACGTTGCTCAAACAGGTCGAAGGCCTGAAACAAACAAAAAGAATCCATCGGTTTGAGTATGCGAGTGAGTCATGTAACCATTTAAAAAATGTTTTTAATTTTTATCAATAGCAAATTGATCAAATTAATTATAACTAATCATAAATCGTTTTGTCTCCATTTAAATGGAACATTATAGGAAAAGGAAGAAAGATTTCCCCTCTGAGTCTTCATTTACGCTTTCGAGTCGTTAGCAAGTTTACTTTCGCCGTTCTGGCACAAACCTCTCGTGTGCGCGGGGCTTAACAGCGCTTTACTCCCATTGGATAGTGAGATTTGGATGGACAGCTCCCTGACCAGGAAGTAGAGACTTCAGTTGTGTGAATTTTGGAGAGCGTTCTGGATGCGGTTCTCTGTGTAATTATAGTGTTTGTAGTGGAATTCACTTAAGCTAGTCCATTAGTTCTTAATTAATATGTGAGGTTAATATGCGAGTCTAATACGACAATTATTCTCGAGATGAGCTGTCAGGAGCGGTACGGAGCGTCGTGGTCATCATCATCATCATCATCCTCGAGTTGTAGATCCCAATCTCACTAGCCAATGAGTAAAAAAATTCAAACGATGCAGATTCCGATGAGCCGAATTACCTTATAAACCTCGCTGAATCCTCCGCGGCCCAGCAGGTGCAGGAGCAGGTATCGGTCATTGAGAGTTGGGTGATCTTTAAACCTAGAATAAACGAACAAACACAAACAAACTTTGTAGACTTTCTTTCTACAAAGATGATGATGATGTGAGGAGCTGGAAAAACATCCAGTCTGTATAAAGGTGCGTATAAAACTTTGCAAGTCTCTTTTCCTAATCCAATCTGTACGCTTCAAAAAAGTCCTGTAAAGTGGAGATTCGCAGCTTTTCAGTCTCAGGTGGCCGTTCGGACGCTCCGTAGTGAACGAGGATACGTCATGGTTACACCATCACATTCTGTAGCATTGATTTGTATCTGTTGCTGCTTAGTCCCACCCCATGCCCAGATTGGTTCAAACTGTCATCAATTCCACCAATCAACATGGGGCGGGGAAAAAGAAGGGAGAGGGAAATTCCTCATCTCTTCTATGGACACGTCTACATCGTCAGTAAATAAATTAATTAATTAATTAATTAATTTCCATTGAGAAAAAAAAAAACCTTGTAATAAATGGCTAGAACTTGCTAAGAGAATGTTAGATGAAGACAAAATTTCATTCGGAAGTCTAAAACATCCAGGTATAACTTTCTAAAGAAAAAAATCCAAACTTCAGGAGGTTTTGTTTGAGTTCACAGTAAAAAACAAACAAAACACCAAATTGTTTCTGCCGTTTTTCTAAACAATTGTTGATAATTCACCCATCCATTCTCAGACCAAAAAAATTCATTAAAACTGGGACTTTAAATGAGCTAGACTGAAAAGTAAACAATATATGGTACTTGATGCTGACTGCTAAAATAGGGTTAGAAAAACAAAAACAACAACAAAAAAAACATTCAGATTTCCCAAAAACACATCTAGTTCTTTAAGGGTTAAAACACATCTAGATGCAAACATGAGGAAATGAAAGCTGAAATTCGGATCCGTCATCTTGTATCAGTCTTTTGATCTCAAACGCAAACGTCCTCGCCGTGTAGCGTAAACAACAGAATCTGCCTTGCTGTTCCAATACTTTCGGAGAGGACTGTATGCGCCACAGTGAAACAGACTAACCCGCCGGGTTTGTAATCGGATACCGCTTGTCCGTGATGCTCCTGCACCTCAGTAACAGAATCTCTACATCTGATTTCCTCTTTTTTTTCCACTTTGAGATTTTAAAATGCCCAAAACGGTCACGGAGAAACGGCTGTGAAAACTACAGACAGCCTTTGTGAATTTATGACATTTATGATCTATTTATTATTTCCTGCTCATGGAAACACGCCAACTTGGGCAAAAAGGGAAAAGCGGGAAATGACTGCGTTATGTATAAAACTTTCCTTAACGTCATTCTCACTGCTTCTGTTTTTCTAAGAACACAATGAGTGTGCAGACATTCTGAGGGAAAGAAAAGAGAGAGAGAGAGAGAGAGAGAGAGAGAGAGAGACAGAGAGACTGACTGGGAGCTGTCCTCGTTACTGATCCTCTTCAGTTCACGGATGTGCAGATTCCTCACTCGCTCCAGACGCTCCAGCTCGGCCTGAATCTCCGCTTCCTCCTACACACACACACACATGCACGGGGTTAAAAACACATGTAAACAGTTGCCAATCAACCACCAGATATTTTGTTTTACTTTCCCCGCGTTTTGTTGTCCCCGTCCCAACTTTTTTGAGACGTGTTGCGGTCATCAAATTCAAAATGACCTTATCAATGTACATTTCCTCAGTTTAAACATTTGCTAAGTTTTCTGTGCTCTATCGTGAATAACATATGGGTTTAGGAGATTTCATACAGCATCCCAACTTTTTTGGAACTGGGATTGTGAGTGAGTGTAAAAGTGTGTGTGTGTGTGTGTGTGTGTGTGTGTGTGTGTGTGTGTGTGTGTGTGTGTGTGTGTGTGTGTGTG
>JAOUWY010000030.1:3542337-3553817 GCA_025728095.1 Prietella phreatophila
AGGTGTGCTGATAAAATACAAGGGAAAAAAACTTCGATGGGTTTCACTGTGTGTGTGTGTGTGTGTGTGTGTGTGTGTGTGTGTGTGTGTGTGCGCGTGTGTGTGCGCGTGTGTGTTTTCTCCTGTAGGGAGTGCTTGTACGCTAGGGATCCATATTGTGGTTGGGACAGGAAACAGAGACGCTGCACTACGATTGAAGCCAGCTCCAACATGAGCCAGTGGAGCCAGAATATCACACAGTGTCCTGTAAGTCATACACATTTTACCCTTACACACACACACACACACACACACACATACACACACACACACACATTACACATGCATTACCCCCATTTAGGCTATTAGGGTATTAAGTTTTATTCCTGGGTAATGTCTGAAGAGTAAGCTCTGGGATTGATTAGATTGATTAGACGTGATTATTATTATTACAGTACACACGATTCTGCCTTTCAGGAGCAAAATCTTACCCGAGATGGCGGCTTCAGCCCGTGGTCATCATGGCAATCATGTAACCATGATGACGGAGGTAAAAGTTCAAGCACCTGTCTGTGTCGCTCTCGCGTGTGTGATCACCCGGTCCCTCAGTGTGGGGGGGCTGAGTGTGTGGGGCCCATGATGGAGGTGATCAACTGCTCCAGGTAAAGTCAAGTACACGAGTGGTGGAAGTTTCTGTGAAGAAGTGTAACATGATGACATCATCAAGAACTCCATGTAATAATAGAGAAACACACACTTGCTGTGCTCTTGGCTCTCTCTCTGTGTGTGTGTGCGTGTGTGTGTGTGTGTGTGTGTGTGTGTGTATGTAGAAGTGGAGGTTGGACTCCCTGGTCCTCCTGGTCTCCGTGCAGCACCAGCTGTGGTGTTGGGTTCGAGGTTCGTCAGCGTTCATGCAGTAACCCCACCCCCCAACACGGAGGGAGAGTGTGTGTAGGCCAGACACGAGAAGAGCGGTGAGAAACACACACACACACACACACACACACACACACACACACACACACACACACATAGTCAGTACTTATGATCAGCATTAAAGGGGTAATTGTTGAACAAGTTGTACGTTGTGCCTAAATGTGTACGTGTGTGTGTGTGTGTGTGTGTGTGTGTGTGTGTGTGTGTGTGTGTGTGTGTGTGTGTGTGTTTGTGTTTGTAGGTTGTGTAATGAGGAGTCTGTGTGTCCTGTGCCTGTGTCCTGGGCTCAGTGGACTTCCTGGTCTACATGCACAGCAGTGTGTGGTGGCGGTTTCCAGTCCCGAGTCCGAACCTGTGAGAACGGAAACTCCTGCCCTGGGTGTTCTCAGGTAGGACACAACACCTGTCAATCAAAATCACATCGTATTAAACCCCGCCTCCTGAATATGGCAGCATTGTTACAGTAACAGTTTAAAAGTTTATCATCAACAAACTCCCCTTATTTATACACAGTCCTTACTACAGTGTGTACATCATGTTGTAATTATGAGGTATTATGAAGTAAGGTGTTTCCATGGAAACACACACCTTAACATCTATGTAGTCTGTAATTAGAAGACTGAAGCACACTGTGATGTTGATTATACACTCAGTTCTGCTAATAATAGATGTTTTGTAGACATTTATAAATCCTCACATTGCACCACAACACTGCTACCTTTAGCTGTCATGTTAATGTTAACATCAAGAAAACGTTTGAAATATTTTGATCCCCTAATACCATCTTAAAAGTATTTCATGCTTGGTCATTGCTTTCCAGATTACACTATTTCACAAATTTGTAATATGTGATCTTTTTATTTTACATTTTTAAGGGAGGTGTTGTTACATCATTACATATACAAGCCAATCAGGTTGCAGTATGCAAATACAGGCTGTGCAACACATGTAGGATTGGATGCATATTCATAGCCTTTGATTATTCATAGAATCTCTATTTCTACATATATAGATACTTCAAAACTCATTTTGGGTGACTTTAATCTTAGAGCTTGTGCACTAACACAACTGTATACATCATTTTAACTACCATGCTGTGAATTACTAAGTCCACTCAATTAATGGATCTTGTATAGTAGCACTACTTGTATTGTTCTCTGCTCGATATATCGCTTTGCTTACTGGGAGTCGCTTTGGATAAAAGCGTCTGCCAAATGAATAAATGTAAATGTCCTGAACCCATGATCATTCTCATAATAAAGATGTCCGGCTGTGATGGTGGACTATTGTCCATGATAACAATTTGACAAAAATATCGGTTCTCGTGTAGGAATACAGGTCGTGCAATTTGGACGCATGTCCTGAGGTACGCCGATTCACACCGTGGTCTCCATGGTACCCTGTGAACGTGACAGTGGGCGGAGTCAGACAGGAGCAGCGTGTGAGACACACCTGTCGAGCGCCACTGGCTGACACACACCTCCTCCAGCTGGGCAAACGCAAAGCAGAGACCCGTCACTGCCCGCCTGATGGTGGCGCGCCGGGGTGTGAGACTGATGGTAAAACACACACCGTGTCCTAAAAGATTCCCAACTTTCTGTTAGTTTACTAGTGCACTACTAAAGGGAACAGATGTAATGAATTTCGCCCTCTGTCATCAGGACGTGTCCCAAACCACACACACACTATACACACTGTTCAATATAGAAACCACATACATACTATGAAAAGTCCACTAACAATAATTTATTTTATTGAACCCTAATACAACATAAATGACATAAAATAGAGACATTTTAGTGGACAATATTAGCATAATTTTACATAATTAAATGAACAATATACATTATAAAAAATATCTTCTACATAGTATTTTTATTATTATTATTATTTTTAGTAGTAGTGGTAGTAATAGGCAGTAATGTCTCTCTCGCTCTCTTTCATGCAGATCTGTTACAAGACATAGTGAGCGTGGCACAGCCTGTGAACCCAGTGCATGGGGTTACCTGGTTGCCATGGGAGACGTGGTCTTCATGTTCCAAAGAGTGCTCGAGAGGGTTTCGAACACGTAACCGCTTGTGTGTCGGTCCTGATGGCAGAAGTTCTGCGTTCTTGTGCAGTGGAACACCGGTGGAGTATCAGTACTGTAACACACAGCCGTGCCCAGGTACTCGAACCCAATACACAGTATGGAAAAGGAACCGGATTAAGAATCAGAACCCGAATTGAAATCAACACTGTATTTATGTGCAGTAATTGATTTAGGATCGGGAACTAGACTCAGAATCTGAATCAGAAAGTGTACTTATGTGTATAATGAGATTCAGAATCAGTACTAGAGTCAGGATTAGTATGGAAAAACTGACGGTTGGAATCAGCATTGAAGCACAGGAATTGGATTCAGAATGGTTCCTGTATTTTATTTCCTTTTATTTCCTCTAGATAGCCGAGTAATACAGCTGTTTGTGTGTTTGTGTTGTAGTGAAGGGGGCGTGGTCATGCTGGTCTTCCTGGACTGAATGTTCTACTTCCTGTGGAGGTGGGCATTACCAACGCACTCGGACCTGCTCAAACCCCGCCCCGTCCCACTCAGGGGACATCTGCATTGGCCTGCGCACTGAAGAGGCTCTGTGCAACATGCACGAGTGTGATGGTGAGATACACACACACACACACACACACACACACACACACACACACACACGAGACTGGGTTATTTTGAGTATTCCACGCTAAAAAAAAAATGCGTTCATGTCACAGACATGGGACTGAAATTTAATGTGAATATATAAATGTGTGTGTGTGTGTGTGTGTGTGTGTGTGTGTGTGTGTGTTTAATAGGTGGATGGGGGTTGTGGTCCGAATGGACTGAGTGTGAGGATGGGCTTCAGTACCGCACTCGAGAGTGTGCGATAAGCCCCGCCCCCTGTAAAGGGAACCACACGGATCAAAGACCGTGTCCTCCAAAAGACAGTGCCAGTAAGTTCACTTGTTCCATCTTTCACTCTCAACTCTCAACTTATGGCAAAGTATACCATATATTTAAGTAAAATATTCATTGTTAAGCAATGAAACACTTCAAGATGTGCTGTTATAGGAAATTAATTAACGAGTTTTTAAATCCATGATCCACTTGAAGTTACATTTGAAAGTCAAGACTTGTCACTTGGCACATGGTGGCTTAGTGGTTCGCCTCACACGTCCGGGGTTCGAGCCCCCGTGTGTCGAGGGCCGTGTGTGCAGAGTTTGCATGTTCTCTTTGTGCTGCGGGGGTTTCCTCCAGGTACTCTGGTTTCCTAGTCCAAAGACATGCATTGTAGGCTGTTTGTCATGTCTAAAGTATCTGTGATATGTGTGTGATCCTGCCCTGTGATGGACTGGCAGCCCATCCAGGGTGTACCCCGCCTTATGCCCCATGATCCCTGGGATCATGTAAGTATAAGCGGTACAGAAAATGGATGGATGGATTATAGCAGCTGTAAACACTCATTCCCTCACCAGCCTTTCTTTGATTCTTTCTTTGTAATGTAATATGACAAAATCCTAGCATATCATATAACCAATAAATGTGCAAACTCCTAAATAAAATGTACCATTATAAAGTGCTGACACTGGAGACTCCTTCCATAAATGTTTTTCTTCCAAAGAAAAACTTCAGTGATAAGATGTTTTTCTTTGTCAAATAACAGAAAAAATCATCTGTTTTGCAACTGTAACTCTTCCCCTCTTACTGTTTTTTAGTCGGCTCACCAGGAGGGAAGAAAGGGTTAAACTGTGGAGGTAACTTAAATCCTTCATTTCCGAGCATGCAACTCTGTCTAACAATGGTTGCACTGTACTCTTGTAAGCTTTGCTCTATTTAAACTTGTGCTTGTATGAATTTGTGCTTTCAACATGAGAGGGCTGATGTCCATGTTCTACAGCGGTGCATGTGATAGAAAAACATGACTAAATAATCACTTCCTTGTTAAACACATGGTAAATAAGACAATCAGTCGTTCTGTGAAGACAAATTTGACCAATCAGTGATGAGCAATTTACAGCGAGTAGTTAAGAGAAAAGTACAGACTCTGGAGTAGGAACTAAAATCCATCCCATCTCTCTCTCTCTCTCTCTCACTCTCAGGTTTCTCCCTGTTCCACCTGATCCTGACAGGTGCTGTCTCCTTCCTGGTAGCGTTGCTGGGATCCATTCTCATTTACGTGTTCTTTCAGAAGGTCTATAAACCCATGCAGGAGCCTGCAGTGATCCATACCAACACCCCCAACCACCTTCACCACAAACACAACACCAGCACGCCGAAGAACGAGAAGTATACTCCCATGGAGTTTAAGGTGCTGGAGCTCCATACGCATCTCTCAGTTTATCCCATCATCGGTTATAGATCTGCTTGACATGAGAATCTCAGATCTTACTATAAGACCATTGTTATGATATTTCACTGTTATCCGACTTGAATGAGGCATTTATTTAAGCCTTATTCTGTCCAAAACAAGATGTTTTGATTTTTAATTTGGATTTTGTTTTTTATAGTTTTAGCCCCATAAACTCTCAGGAGCCATCCACTCTCTTGCAAATATAGCATTTCTTATCAGTTTCACTGTAGTTCTGAATAATTTAATCAGTATATTATTTACTAAATAATATACTTTAAAATTAATAATCCAGGATGTTATAAGCAAGGGATTTAAAAAATCATATTTCTGTTACAGAGATGTTCATCGTGTTTTAAACAAAGAGTAAAATAAAAAAAGGCTAATATTTTCAAATTGATGTTCCCCTCATTTCATATTTCCATTCCCACGGATACACAGACTAGTGTCTGAAAAGGCGACATAAAGGAGCAAAAAAAACCCCCAAAACAACCACGAGTAGTAACTGTTAATGCCTTTTTTTAACTTCTGGGAACTTTAATTATTCAAACCGCTACTCAGAGTAGAAAATTCTATAATTGCCTTGGTGCAATAAGCAATAAAGTGATACCTAGAGTTAATTAAAAGCTGTAACTTGTGGTGTTTAGACAGGACATAGAGTTTGTTAAACAGTTATTGAAGTCATTCGAGGCAGAGCCAGGCAAACTGATGGGTAATTCCTGAAAAAATAAAATGATCAGGGTCAAAGTACAAGATAGTAAAAAAATAAAAATTAAAAATAAATAGTAATACAAAAAAAAAAACAGGAACAAAAGAAGAACTAGACAAAAGTACATTTAACTAGACTGAACTGAGGAAAATCATAAATGAGAATTGCTGTAAACACCCACTAGGATCCAAAAATATCAAGAGGAAGAATATAAAGTTCATATAGGGAAGCTAGAAACAGGAAACAATGTCCAAATATGGAATAGGGAAAAGGTTTAGGGTGTACAGAGTGTGTGAGGTCACCTTACTAGGTAAACAGGGGCGGCTCATCTATATATGGGGCAAAGCCCCAGCATGTACATCAGCTGTTTAACAAATGTTATTCTTTATAGTCTTAGTTTCATAAGATAAACATAGTCAGTGTTATTCTTCCATTTTAAACTCTGTTGAAATACGAATGACCCCTTTTGAGTGACCAATGATTTTAAAATGATGTTATTTGGCAGATTTAAGCTGGTGGTTCATTCAGTACATTTACAAGGACAACAATATTCCGATATGAACCTGATTAAGACGATACTCTGATTAAGAAACTAGCATGTAAACAGTGATTATTGATGACCTTAATCCGATTAAAGTCATACTCGAAGTAAACACAAATTGAATTAAGACGTGTGGAGTATTCCTGTTTTAGTCCATTATCGACGTGTAGTACAGACATGTACACACCTTAATCACACTATTAATGTCGTGTGGGAGTTTTCACCACATTTTGCGACAGGACACGTACACACATGGCAGTGCTCGACCGTTTTACGGCAAACAAGAGAGCACGGCTGTGTCCCAAACCGCGTACTTACCTTCTATATAGTAGGAAGTGAGATACACGTAGCTAAGCTAAATTATAGTAGGTAAGTTCGCGGTTTTGGACGCAGCCCACGGCTTCAAGCAGTCTATTATCATGCATAGCATGACAAATAATTAACCACACTCGAAGATTTCTTAAAATTAAAAATTAAACACCCAAAACTGTATACGGTACCATAACAAAGACGAACTGTATGCTGATACGTGACAGAACAGTTAAAATAATTGCCAGATTGAGGAAAAAACAACAACAACCTTATTTCCCACACAAAGGCTAATTAAAATATGTCTCTCATTTCTAATGCCCAAATTCTCCTCTGTTTTTTTTAGACGCTGAACAAGAGCAACTTGCTGCCGGACGAGAGCTGTAACTTCTACCCTCCTCCTCCGCCGCTGCAGACGAACGTCTACACCACCACGTACTATGCTCCTCCACTGGGAAAATACGACTTCCCGTCTTTAGACTCCCCCTGCAGGAACTACATGCACAGCTGAACCCAGACTCACAACTTCTGAACCGTACGTTATCGCAGGCTCAGTGATGCAGCGTTAGCCGTGAGTCGACAGAGTGTGTGGAGGTTCAAAAGACACGTTCTTGTTCTTAAAACTGAAAGGAAAAGATAACAAGGATGAGGAAGTGTACTGGGTGCTTTACCTTGTTTTGGATGTTTAGGGCTCAAATTCGTGGATGAATGATGGTCCAAAAGGCATGAACACACCAGCATGTGACTACAATATGGAAACTTGTCTAAATGCATCTGAACCAAGACACTCTGGGGCAGGATACACAGATCTTTCCGTCTTCCACAAAGACAAAGACCTTAGGATGGAAAGTTCTGGTATTCCAGTCCACATTTTGCTCTCAAACTGAATATATGACTCGGTATCTGGCATGGTGTTCACACTAGACTGTGCTGTTGTATTACTTAAAGTACCATTGCCCTCTGAGCACCAACAATTGATCCATTTACGCTTTGCCATTTATGGACATATGATTCACACTTTACACAAACAGACACACTTATTTGTTTTAAACATTCATTTTTTATTAAACACCAAACCGGTGTTGTTAGCTCACACTCACACGTCATACATCCTGCTGAAGATATAGTACAACTTAGTATGGAACACACACACACACACACACACACACATATACACCAAAAAGTATGGTATATTACAGTACGTGTGTATAAAAATGAGTGAGTGTGTATGGGCGTCTGTCTGATTGTGATTTCTGTGTGTATTAAATTATTGTATATACACAGTAGGAGCCCAGAAACCAAACTGATATTAAATGTGTTACAGTAAAACAAGTGTGTTATTACAATGTAACTAACAGTGTAATGACACTGTAATAAACATTGTATTAATTAGGGGGTCATCGATACCAACACTGATGCCATACTCATACGCGCTCCTACTTGACAAAAATAGTGCTAACAGTCCAGTATAGCACATGATAGTATGTGAGATGTAAAGCAAGCGGATGTTGTTATGAGGCCTTTACAAAACGTAACCTGATAAAACATCTTAAACATAAAAGCCAGCATGAGAAGTTCATCACTAGCATGACATGCTGGTTAGGTGAGAAAAAATATATACAGGTGATGTTAGGTGAGTGAAAATAACACTGCAAAGTAGCTAATGTAGCTAGCTAATACACACATGGGCCAATATTTCAACCAGACGAATATAAATAAACATATATATGTCACTGTCTGAGTAATACGAAGTAGGCTACTCATTTTGGTATCAGTATTGGTATCTGTATCCACGAGTACCAACTGACATGTACTCATATACAGTGTCATTCAGTAATATTTGCACCCTTGGTTAATATGAGCAAAGAAGGCTGTGAAAATTTGTCTTTATTGTTTAAATGTTTGATCTTTTGTTCAAAAAATTCACAAAAATAGTCTGCTCTCATGGATATCAAACAATTGCAAAAAATAATATATTTGTTAATTAATTGTGCAACAATTATTGGCATGTCTATGAATTCATATGAGAAAAATATAGTATATTCCCATTGATATTTAATTTTTTATTTTTTAGTACACCTGGTTGAGTAAGAACAGCAAATTGTTTGACCATGAATTCCTGGTCATAAATATGAGGTAACACATAGACCAAATTCCCTTAGTCATTCGTAACAATGGGTAAGAGCAAGCAATATAGCTGTGATGTGCAGCAAAAGGTTGTTGAGCTTCACAAAATAGCAAGTGGCTATAAAAAATCGGACAAACGTGGAAAATGCCAGTCAGCTGGAAATGTTATGAATCAACCTGAAATTGGATGTGTGTCTATATCATATGAACGCACTGTGAAGAGGACGGTTCGAGTGGCCAAAAATCTTCAAGGATCACAGCTGGAGAATTGCAGTAGTTAGTTGAGGTCTCCAAAACTACAATCCGAAGTCACCTACATCACCACAAGTTGTTGTGGTGGTCAATCTGTGTTTTGTTTGAAATAGTTTGATATCCATGAGATCAGAGTATTTGTGTGAATTTTTGAACAAAAGATCAAAAGTTGAAACAATAAAGACAATTTCTCACAGCCTTCTTTGCTCATATTTACCGAGGGTGCCAATATTAGTGGAGGGCGGTGTACAGTCTGATAGAATGGTATTAATGCATCCCCAGTATTTATAATTACTGTGTGTGTGTGTGTGTGTGTGTGCAAAGCAGGGACACTTCTCCTATTCCTCACACTTGTTTCACATTCTTTTTACACTTTCCCTTTGTCTCTGAGACGAGTGAAGCCCGAAGCGCTTCGCACAGGTCTCTGTATAAACCACGCTGTATACATCTTTTTTGTGAGATATGAGAGACTAACAATTCTACTAATAACCTTTTAGAAATATTTCACATCAAAGTAAAAACCTTCCCTTTGAAGTCCTCTGAGGGAATATGTTGGGAAATGTTTATTCAAACTGCCATCTGATGATGTCATAATGGCTTTTACAGCAGCTGACCAATCAGCAGCTTTGCTTAGACTTGCACCGAGTGGAGCGACTCATTAAGATCTTAACACATAATCATTATAAACACACGCTTGCTTGCTGTATGCTTTCTTCCTTCCCCTCCTTTCTTACTCTCTCTCTCTCTCTCTCTGTCTCTCTCTCTCTCTCTCTCTCTCTCTCTCTCTCGCTCTCATTCCTTCCCCTCCTTTCTTACTCTCTCTCTGTCTGTCTCTCCCTTGCTTCCCCTCCTTTCTTACTCTCTCTCTCTCTCTCTCTCTCTCTCTCTCTCTCCCCTTCCTTCCCCTCCTTTCTTACTCTTTCTTTCTTTCTTTTTCCTTTCTTCCTCTCTCAACCATACTTAGTTCCTGTCTCTTTTTCTTCCTTTCCCTCTCTTTCTTTATTTCCCTCCTCTCTCTCATCTCTTTCCTTCCTTCCTCTCTCTTTTTCTTCCTTTCTCTTCCTTTCTCTTTCTTTCTTCCACTCCTTTTTCCTTCCGTCCTCTCTCTTCCATACTTACTTCCTCTTTGTTTCTTCTTTTCTCCCTTTTTTTGTTCTTTCTTTCCTTCCTCTCTCTCTTCCTTCCTTCTTTCCTTCCTCCTTTTCTTCCTCTCTTCCATACTTTCTTCCTCTCTCTTTCATCTTCCTTTCTCTCACTCTGTCTCTCTCTTTCTTTTTACCTTCCTTTCATCCTTCCTGTTTCTTTCTCCCATACTTCCTTCCATTCTTCCTCTCTCCTTCATACTTACTTCCTGTCACTTTTTCTTCCTTTCCCCCCTCTTTCTTTCTTTCTTTCTTTCTTTCTTTCTTTCTAACCATCTGAACACATAATGTTAAACATCAAATAGCCAATTATATGCTAATTTGAAAACAGCTTCATCCACGCTTTTATAAAGCAAACAGAATCAGATCACTCTTGCTCTTCTGCTCTTGATGTAGACTTGATGCTCATCTAACACTCATCTAACAAACATCACTTGAGCTTATAGTTATGGAATGGAGGGAAAATATTCTCCACCAAAGGGAAGTGAATCGTCTATAAAACACTATTGGAATAGGGCGTGCTAGATTTTTTACAGTCTCTCTGAGACTCCAGCGGTTGTTTGGGCTTCCCTATGCAATACCAGCTCCTCATCACACCGTCACTGCCTTTCTACATACTGTGAACTTTTGCTATGTTCTATTTTTGTATGCTGCACGTCATAAACAATAAACTTCACCTAAACTTCAAACGTCTCATTTGTGAGAAGGACTAAATGGTATATTTCTGACTTCTTGATATACAGTGCTTTTATTTCATAAAAGCCTTTGCCCCGTCCTGATTTCCTCTAGTTTGGCATTTGTCACACTAACTGTTAGTTCAAACTACATCAAACTAAAGACAAAGACAACCTGAGCAGACACAAAATACAGTTTTTAAATGATCATTTCATTAATTGAAGGAAAAAAGTTATCCAATACCAACTGTCCTTGTGTGTCCTTGTGTGCCAGTTCTGTTGAATCCAAACATCACTTAAATAAATCCTATAAAGTCTCATCATGCAGCACACGATGCCTCAATCAAAAGCCATTTCTAAGCAATTTCTGACTCTCGCTCTAGCTCACTCTCTCTCTCTCTCTCTCTCTCTCTCTCTCTCTCTCTCTCTCTATCTCTC
>JAOUWY010000030.1:3677151-3695171 GCA_025728095.1 Prietella phreatophila
ACCATCAGACACCATCATATGCCACCACACACCATCAACCACCACCTCACACCATCAAACACAATCATATGCCACCACATACCATCATACGCCACCAGACACCATCAGACACCATATGCCATCATACGCCACCACACACAATCATACGCCACCACACACCATCATACGCCACCACACACCATCAAATATTATACACCACCTCACACCACCGCACACCATCATACGCCACCACACACCATCAAATATTATACACCACCACACACCATCAGACACTATCATATGCCAGCCAATTAGAACATGCTGTACTGCTCTCAGCCAATCAGATCAAATTGTACTAGACAAGTACAATGAACAAGTAACAGAATGGTTGTCTGTCTGTCCCTCTCATTCTCTCTCTCTCTCTCTCTGAATGAATCTGTTCTTTGTGCACCCTATTTGTGAGCTGCACTGAGCTGCTGATTTGTCAGCCCTTGCACAAAGCAGTGTGTGTGTGTGTGTGTGTGTGTGTGTGTGTGTAAAAAATCATTGTCCTGCCCTTCTGTCTATCAGCTGAGACACACACAGAGGCCATTGAGTGAACAAGTGCAGCTCCAGAGGGCACATCTAACTGCAGGTTTTTCTTTGCATAGATAACACGAGGCCCCAGTAACTGATTACCTGTGTGTGTGTGTGTGTGTGTGTGTGTTCAGAGTGTTTTCAGGAGAGTGAGCATCTGAAGGACAGTCTGAAGTGTTGTCTCCTCCACTTGTTTGGATCCATAGTTGCCGGTGGACAGGTGGGGATGTTTACTTTTGCACTTCGGCATCACCGACAGTAATAATCAGTACTATGTATTTAATGCAGCAGTGATTTTTCACTGCCCTTCGTGTTTCTCAAACCACTCTATGTTGGTATCTAGTGAGTGGTCTTCTTTTTACTTCCTGTTAGCCTTGTTGCTCCGGGAGTCTTCATAACCATTTAAATGTGACTTTAATAAATTCCTAAACGGGTAAGACAGCTACCATTGTTTCTCCCCCACAGCGTAACGCTCTCCTGGCCATCTCCCCTGCCACCATGGAGGTGTTGTTGGGTGTATTGGTTGCTGGCGAGTGCATAGGGGAAGGCGATGAGGGAGAGGATTGGGACGGTGCCGCCCCAGACCGGAAGGCAGTGCTCATTCTGTGCTGTCTGAGGGAGGTGGTGCACAGCCTGCTGGCCAGCAGCTCTGATCAGAGACAGGTGGAGATCAGCACTGTGCTCGACAGCTACTTCAAACTGCTCAACTACGACCCTAACACAGCTGGGGTCAAAGGTCACCCTACCTCGCCCCGTTCCCACCACTGGGAGAGCCGGTTGGTGGCGCTGCAGGTGAACATGCTCGGTGAGTGGAACGGGGAAAAGTGTGCTACTCAGGGCTGTCTTCAGTTTATTATTGCTCACCTTCATCCTAATGTCTTCATCGCCTGTTCTCTCTCTCTGTCTCTCTCTATCTGTCTATCAGACACAATACAGGACATGTTTGAGTGTTCTGACCGGCCCGTTCTTCAGGCCATCTTCCTCAACAGCAACTGTTTTGAGCACCTTACTCGCCTCTTACAGAACAGCAAGGTAAGATCTCAACTCACACCTCGTACAGAATCCCGAATTCAGAACTTGTGTGCTTAATTGAGAACCCCGAACTCCTAAACTGAATTTATTCAGAGCTCAGAATGGAGATTCAGGGATAATACAATTCAGATAGAACATATTCATGTATTCAGAACCAAACCCAAACTCAGAATTCAGAACCCAGAAACTCGAACACAGAATTCAGAACCCAGAAACTCGAACTCAGAATTCAGAACACAAAAACCAGTACTACTCAGATCCCAGAAACCCAAACTCAGAATTCAGAACACAAAAACTCGAACTCAGAATTCAGAACACAAAAACCCAAACTTAGAATTCAGAACCCAGAAACCTGAACTCAGAACCCAGAAACCCATACTCTGAATTCAGAACTCAGAAACCCGAACTCAGAACCCAGAAACCCAAACTCCGAATTCAGAACCCAGAAACCTGAACTCCGAATTCAGAACCCAGAAACCTGAACTCCGAATTCAGAACCCAGAAACCTGAACTCAGAACCCAGAATTCAGAAACCCGAACCCAGAATTCAGAACCCAGAAACCTGAACTCAGAACCCAGAAACCCGAACCCAGAAACCAGAATTCAGAACCAGGAAACCTGAACTCAGAACCCAGAAACCCATACTCCGAATTCAGAACTCAGAAACCCATACTCCGAATTCAGAACCCAGAAACCCAAACTCAGAATTCAGAACCCAGAAACCCGTACTCAGAATTCAGAACCCAGAAACCCATACTCAAATCGCAGAAACGCAAACTCAGAACCCAGAAACCTGAACTCAGAATTCAGAACCCAGAAACCCAAACTCCGAATTCAGAACCCAGTAACCCGAACTCATAACCCAGAAACCCAAACTCCGAATTCAGAACCCAGAAACCCGAACTCAGAAACCAGAATTCAGAAACCCGAACCCAGAATTCAGAAACCCGAACCCAGAACCCAGAAACCCGAACCCAGAAAAAAAGAATTCAGAACCAGGAAACCTGAACTCAGAACCCAGAAACCCATACTCCGAATTCAGAACCCAGAAACCCATACTCCGAATTCAGAACTCAGAAACTCATACTCCGAATTCAGAACCCAGAAACCCAAACTCAGAATTCAGAACCCAGAAACCCAAACTCAGAATTCAGAACCCAGAAACCTGTACTCAAATCACAGAAACGCAAACTCAGAACCCAGAAACCCAAACTCAGAATTCAGAACCCAGAAACCCGAACTCATAACCCAGAAACCCGAACTCAGAATTCAGAAACCAGAAACTCGGAATATAAAAAAAACCCCGAAATAAAAATTCAGAACTTAGAAGTCCTACAGAACCCTCCGAGCCCTGTGAGTGCCTGCAGTGTTGGGTTCACTGTAGAACTATGGAACAGGTGTATTACTGTTTCTCATGCGCTCGGGTCACACGCTCTGAGATCACCACCAAACATTACACAATTTCACTTCGCTGCTCTTTATTCTACAACCATCTAGTGTTAGAAACATGAGAACTCAGAATTCGGGCTGCTTAGAGACCAATCCCCTTACTCTACTTCCCACGCTACTCGTGTGTGTCGTGTGAAGGTCTGTGAGTGCACTTGGCGTTTCGACCCCATGCTGTGTTTCTCTGTGCGTGAGTGAGAAGTTAATCAGTATAAATAGATTAGGCTGTCTTTGTAGATCTATAGCGTGTTATATTCTCTCTCCTCTCTCTAGATGTTGCATGCACGCTCTCTTGAACTACAGTCTGCTTACTCGGCGTGCATGTATTTTCTCTCCGTAGGAACGGAATGCTTAAGGCACTTCTTCATGCCGTAACCTCTGACCTCATGACTTTTTATAACGTTTTTAACCCTTTGCACTTGTCTCCTGTCTTCCTGTCTGTCTAACTGCGCGTGCGGGCTGCAGTTGGTAAACGTTCGGTTCACCGCAGCAGACAAAGAACAGAAAGATTTAACCAACAGGTTACTGACAGGAGAGATTGAAAGCCAGGTACACACCCACCTGTCACCTTGCACCTTGCAACTCCGCCCGCTGGGCCACTCCTGTACGAGGCCACACCCACGTGCATTCTGGCGATCTCGCCTTAAATGAACCCAACATCCACCTGAACTAAAAATCACACAAGGCTTAAAGCGCACACACTGAATGACCCCAGTGAGATACCACATAGACCTGTGTGAAGTGATCCTACGAAGGTTAGAGTACCCCTGAGTACCCTTAATGTGAATGGATGATGCCTGAAACATCCATTTAAACTCAACACGAAATCCTAATATCATGAGCCAAAACACAAGCCCTAAAGCTACGCCCACCTCAATTAAATCCTGAATCTAAATCCCCGCCCCCTTTCAACACCCACCTAAAGTTGCACCGTGGCCTCTAATGGAGTGGCCTGTTGCTTGGTCATTCATACGGTCTATGATGATTGTTGTCCATCCCGCTTCTTTAGCTTTTATTTCCTCTTGATTTCTTTTATTCGTTGCCTGTAAGGGCGTTTCCTTTTTTGTTTGATTTTAAGCTCATTTACATGCACGTCTTCCTGAACTTCAAACTGCCTCGTGTGTGGCTTTCAGTCCATGCTGTACGTCTGTCCCTGTCCCTCCAGCGCCAAAACACTTCCTGCTTTCTCTAACAGCTGTTCACGTGACCCTTTAGGGCTAATAAAAGGTGCTCTTGGCTGGATGGAGATAAATGTTTGGAATGCCTATGGTGACTGCGCGAGTGTGCATGCGCGAGTGTGCATGCGCGTGTGTGCATGCGCGTGTGTGCGCGCGCGTGTGTGCGCGCGCGTGTGTGCGCGTGTGTGTGTGTGCGTGTGTGTGCGTGTGTGTGTGCTGCTTCTGCATGGTCATGTAAAGGAATATGCTTCATTGTCCAGTTCCCAGCTCTTCAAACCGCCAGCCATGTCGGCTGTTTACTGTTGTGCCCGAAGGTTTGCGTACCCCTTGCAGAATCTGCTGAATCTTAATACTGATTTAGCAGATTTAATGTTGTTTTTTACACCAATCATCCTGTTCAAAAGTTTACATCCCTCCCGTATCTGAACTTATCGTGTTGCCTTCTTGAGCATCAGTCAACGTTCGCACCTTTTGTAATAGTTGTGTACAAGTCCCTCAGTCGTCCTCAGTGTGAAAAGGGTTAACTATGCAGAATATGCTGGAAAAGTAAAGAATGTGCAGGACCTGAGGATTTTATCTGAAGAACAATGGGTGGTTTAACTGCTCAGGACCAACAAGGGACTCATGAACAACCATCACAAAATATAAACACAGTCATTGATCATCCAGGTAACGACACACAGTATTAAGAATCGAGGGTGTATAAACTTTTGAACGGGGTCATTTACAATGTAAACATCTGTTATGTGAAATGGCTTATTCAGGACTAAATAAAACAACATGGGATTTTTATGATCCATCTTATTTTGTTCACAGTATTAAGATTTAGCAGATTCTGCAAGGGGTATGCAAACTTTTGGGCACAAGTGTATGTGTGGGTTTTGTTCCCTCCACAGACGTGTTTTCCATCCACCTGTTCGTTTCGCAAGAGGGTTTCCTGAATAAAGCAGTAAATTAGGATGGAAACTGGTTGTTGAGTTTGTGTTCCATGACTTTTTTTTTTTTTAACGTAGAGACAATAAAAATCATTTATCTTTTAGTAAAGTTTTACTAAACTAAAAAGTTCCCAATGTTTCAACATAACACTGATTTTCTTCATACGTCGCTAAACGTGAACCGGCTGTGAATTACCGAGCACCGTTCACGGCGCAGTTGGTTTGTGTTTAAATCACCGCAAAACTCCATAAAAGGCAAAGCTCATGGAGACAAAGTGACAACTAAACGGTGAAAGAGCACCTCCTAATGGCTGTATGTGCTAAATCGTCCTAAAAATTCTCACCCTCCTGAAAGACAGTGCTAATCAATCTGGGTCCTGGAGTACCCTTGTCCTGTACATTTTGGTGCTTTTCTCTCCTGGTTAGACCATTTATTAGCTAAAAACAGGCCTAAGTTGTGTTCATGAAGTGAACAGTCCAGGAACGGGCAGTACCAGAAGTGGATGGAAACACCTGCACCTGTCGGAGCAGGAAGCTGGGACTTTTTATGGTTGAGGGGACGAACTTGAAACCTGAATCGTAATCGGTCACCGATACTCCAGAAACTCTCCAAAAACCACTAAACACAACCAGCTCCTGTACCTTAATGAATTATCTAAGGGTTTAGTACAGTGTTGTTCATATTACAGGTTAGGATAATTTGCCGGAATGTACGTTGTTACTATGGTAACGATGCAACATGCATGTAATGCGTTAGTTCCTTTTGAATGACTCATGCACATGTACTAAACCTTTAAATAATGAAGGGCGTTTTTAAGTGGGACTGTGTTTAATAAGAGAAACACACTTTCTACTGCTGCCTTTGTCGTGTATCCAAATGATGCATTATAATTAATAACGAGGAACCCTAATTATCGAAATGAAATTACTGTGTAATTTCAATACCGATTAAGCAAAGGCAGGAATAGAAGGTGCTGAAACCCTGTCGTTATGTCAGTCGATTGACGCATGTTTCCACCTATCAGGTCTTTGAAGGCAGGCTGGACTCTCTCACCGTGGCAACGATTAAAACCCTCACCACGGTGATGCACAAGTCGCCAGCTGCCAAGGTCAGTCTCACAGACACGCGTAAATTAGAAGTCACCAAGCTTTAGCACTGATTACTTATAAGCGCCGCCCATACAGGAAGTGTTTAAGGAGCGGATCGGCTACAACCACCTGTACGAGGTGCTCGTCTCTCTGGGACAGCCGTCCAGGAACCTGCTGAAGGAGCTCATGAACATGGTGAGATGCGTACACCCGCCACGTTTATTCACCTCCGCGTGTTTGTTTTCAGATGTAGAATTCCAAGGTGCACTGTTCCAAGTGCCACGGATTACAGCCATGTCGGCTTTAACCTGTGTGTTTGTGTCCGTCTGTGCAGGCTGTAGAGGGTGATCACTCCTCCGTGGGTTTTCTGGGGATCAGTAACGTGGAGCCGCTCCTCCTCCTGATCCGCTGGCTGCCGGAACTCGACTCGGCTGAGCTGCAGATCTTCGCGGCCGATCGGCTCCGGAGGATCTGCGCCTTAAACCGGCGCACGCGGGCCGCCTGCGTCAACGCGCGCATGCCGGAGTGTGTTCTCTCCACGCTCGAGAGAGACGCCCGTCTGCCACATGTATGTGCAGAGAGCCTTCTGACTCTTCTGGGTGCTCTCGGGGCGGAGTCTCTGAGCGGGGCCGAGCTCCAGCGCCTTCTGAGCCTCCTGCAGAACCCTGAGAACCGCCTTCATCCTTACACCGAGCTTGTGCTGCGCTCACTGCTCGCCATGCTCCGGAAGCACACGCTCCACAGTGCAACACACTACTTCGATCTGACCCCGCCCATGGCGGGTATCGCCGTGCCGACCATTTCCAGGTGGCCAGGCTCCGCCTTCAGCTTCTTGTCCTGGCTGTCGTTGGACCAGGACCAATTGGAACCAGCCGGCAAGGGTGAGAAGAGAAAGCAGTTATACAGGTAGGAGAGGTTTAGGGGAGTTAGGGGCGTGGCCAATCAGAGTGCATCATAATAGCTTCCCTTCAAACAAACCATGCGTGTTTTCTCTTTGTATAGTTTCTTTACGCCAGGAGGTACAGGGTTCGAGGCCTTCATAAGCTCTTCTGGCTCTCTGGTGGTGGCGGTGTGCAGTAAAAAGGAATACGTCACGGTCACGCTGCCCGATTACTGCTTCTGTGACTCACTGTGGGTCAGTGACATCACTACACCAAAAACCCAGCATTCCCTCTCACGTAACCCAGGATAAGCTTATACATAGTGAAGGATTCACTCTGAGAGAGGAAGGAAAATAGACAGACAGATATATGAGTAGACAGACAGATATGCAAATAGACAGACAGATGGCTAGATAGACGTGTAGATTTAAAGATGAATAGACAGACAGGTGGTCAGATAGACATGTAGATTTAAAGGTGGATAGTTAAATAGACAGACAGATATACGAATAGATAGACAGATGGTCAGATAGACGTGTAGTTTTACAAATGGTTAGATAGACATGTAGATTTACAGATGAATAGATAGACGTGTAGATTTACAGGTGAATAGACAGACAGATGGTCAGCTAGACATATAGATTTACAAATGGATAGATAAATAGACAGACAGATATATGAATAGATAGACAGATGGTTAGATAGACATGGAGATTTACAGGTGGATAGACGACTAGACAGACAAATGGTCAGATAGACATGGAGATATACAGATGGACAGATAAATAGACAGACAGATATACGAATAGATAGACAGATGGTCAGATAGACGGACAATGGGGGGAAAAAGTCAGAGTGATGGATAGACAGACGGATGTAAAGACATACAAATGGTCGGACAGATAGATAGATGGGTGGATGGATGGATAGATAAATACTTAGATGGATGTATAAGCAGACATGCAGATGGATAGTCAGACGAACGGAGTTAAACATACAGACAGATGGGTGATCAATTACAAAGTTGGACGGTCAGATGGATGGAAAGTCTGATGCGTAACAATGTATGATTAGATCTGTGTAGTAATCGGACAGCCATTAAGAAGGTGAAAAGGACAGATGAATCCGAGCTAGGCATGTAGGTCCTCGTGTACTGTTCCAAATAGCACAGTGCCAATTGAAGCAAATAGTAAATGCAGCAGAAATAGAACGAGGCAATCAGGGAAGTAATAATGAAAGATGAAACTGTTCCACTGTAATGATAATAATAACCATGTGCAGTGTGCGAAGTAGCAGATGTGTTGCGCAATTTCCAGACCCTGTATCAGTATGTTGGAGGATTGTGGAAAACCAAATAAAACCCTGTTTCTCTTTATGTTGTGTTTAAGCATTATATAGGCGTGGTGCATGTTCCTGGGAAGAGACCGTTCGGACAGAGTCTCATCTACATCTACGTGGACGGGCAGCTGAAGTTGTCAGCACCGCTGAAGTACCCCAACATGGCCGAGGTGCTTATGAAGTACACTTTCTCTGTACTACAGACACACATACACACACACACACACTCGTCACACACTAACATAATAGGGCATTAGGATTGTTAACACATCGATCAGATAAGTATGAGGTGGAGAATATTCCATTGTTCCTTCTTATTGTGTTGGTTTGACTCTGGTTCTCTGTCAGGACGGTATCGGCTGAACAAAACGTGATAGGTGCAAGACCAGGTTCTTCTGCGAGAATAAATTTAGTCTTAATAATTTTTTTTTTTGTTAGAGTGGAAATTGAGATACGAAGAGATGCAGAAAGAGAAGATGATGCCATCTTGTTGCTTTTGTTCAGAACATTCTGTATGACAGGTGTCCAGTCATGCAAACTAAGAGACAGACAAATATTAGACAGTTGTCTACACAGGAAACACACAGATAGACAGACAGGTGTCTAGTCTGACTGACAGACAGACAGGTGTCTAGTCTGACTGACAGGCAGACAGGTGTCTAGACTGACTGATGACAGACAGTTGTCTAGACTGACAGACAGACACAGGTGTCTAGACTGACTGATAGACAGACAGTTGTACAGACTGACAGGTCTACAGGCTGAGCGACAGACGGGCGTCCAGACTGAGAGACAGGCGGGTGTCCAGACTGACAGACGCACAGGTGTTCAGGCTGACAGAAATAAACTGATAGAAATGTAAAAATGAACTGAAGAACTGATGGAAACGCACAATGGCACACATTCTTGTCTGTCTCTCCTCCCAGGTGTTCACGTCATGCTGTATCGGCTCGGCAGGTCAGCGCACCACCACCCCTCCCCCGTCTCAGATCGCTGACCCCCCTCCATCTCGCACGTCTGTGTGGGGGGGACTGTCCAGGCTGGCTCTGATCTCCCCGGGGACGCAGGACAGTGAGTGGGGGCGACCCACATCACTGCAGGGACACCTGAGCACTGTGATGGTGTTTAGTGATGCTCTGAACACCAACACCATCAGAGCTCTGTACAACACAGGTATGGTATACAACTGTGCAGAGAGACAGACAGGCAGAGAGAGAGACAAGTACAAAGACAAATAGACAGACTGTTAGAGATGTGTATAGAGAGATGGACAGACAAATAAAAAGGCAGATATACAGACAGGTATACAGACAGATGTCCAGACAGACAGAAAGACATTGAGACCAACAGACCCAGAGGTGTCCACACAAACAGACAGGTGTCCAGACTGTCAGAGCGAAAAGACAGTTTCAGATACAGACAGGTATGCAGACAGATGGCTGTCTACACAGTTGTCCACACAGAGACAGACAGATGTACAGGCAGACTTGCAGATAGTCACACACACAGAGAGGTGTCCAGAGTGACAGACAGACAGGTTTCCAGACAAACAACCAATCAGACGGACAGAAATGTGTCCAGACAGACAGGCAGTCACACAGACAGAATGGTGTCCAGACAGACATACAGTTAAGCAGGTATAGAGTCAAATAGATAGATAGATAGATAGATAGATACTAGCAAATAGACTGAAAGATACAAGCTGTGGACAGAGAGCTAGACTGAAATACAGACAGACAGGTAGACAAGTAGAACAGAGATACACGTAATACTGGGCATCGTTTATGATCCGAGTCTAAACTCTTCGACTCCTTGTTTCAGGACCAAACTGCATTTCTCCCTTTAAAAGTCAGGAGGTGGAGCTCTGTGACCTCAGTCCCAAACTCCTCCTACACTATTCACCAAAGGTAAGTGGATGGAGCACACTTATACAACGAACAGAGCAAGTAACCTACAGTAGTGGATTTAACCATGGAAACACCATCCACTGTGGACGTGTCCCGATCCACACTCCATATTCACTCTATAAATGCACCGTGGACGTGTCCCGATCCACACACCCTGTTCACTTTACGGTAGATCAGAAACACTATCATTAATGCACAGTGGACGTGTCCCACACCGCATACCCTAGTTAGTATATAGGCCACCTGAACGAGATCACAAATGTCTCAGTGTCCCAATGTCCCAAACCACACACGCGTCACTTGCACTGCATTCTGGATATTCTGTCGTTTTTGTTAATAACGTGTAATATGCACATTAACATCTTGCACTGTAGATTGAGATTGAGTTTGTAGCATAGTGCACTACACAGTGAGTACGCTGTGATTTGGTACTGAAACGTGTCCCCTGGCTCCTGTTAGGCTTGTAGGAACCCGATCTGTGTGGACCTGTCCCCTAATCTACTGCACGGACGACTGACGGGGAATAAAGTGGTCAACTGGGACATCAAGGTGGGAGAGGCAACACACACACACACACACACGTGTGTCTTCATGCATTGTGTTTCACTGATTATGAACTCTGTATGTGTGTAGGACATCATTAACTGTATCGGAGGACCTCCTGTGCTGTTCCCCATTCTGGAGCAGCTGACCTTCTTGACCCCTGAACAACACAATGGCTTCTTGGGGTCAGAGGGCGTGACCCCTGAGTCTACCACGCCCACTGATGGAGACTGGGTCATACTGCCTACCAACAGAGCCTCAGGTGTGTGTGTGTGTGCGTGCACGCTCTAGTCTGGGATCTCATTAGCATCTTACAGTGCTGTTCATTGTCTCTCTCTGTGTGTGTGTGTGTGTGTGTGTGTGTGTGTGTGTGTGTGTGTGTGTGTGTGTGTGTGTTTCAGAGGCCCGTTTGGAGAAAAATCTTGCAGCGACCTTCCTGTTAGTGTTGAAGCACTTCCTGCACAGACACACAATAAACCAGGAGATGTTGCTTCACACACACAGTGTGGCCACACTCGCTGCCCTGCTGCAGAAGGTACACACACCACACACACGCACACCACACACTCTGACTGTCTGTCTGTCTACCTGTCTGTCTGTCTCTTGATTTCATTTACAGTATTACATTTAATATACCAATATCATAATCTTTTCTCTGTGTGTGTGCGCGTTTGTGTGTGTGTGTATGCAGCTGCCGGCTTTTCTGGTGGACGTGAGTTTGTTGGTCGCCGTACAGCTGCTGTTCGAGCAGGTGACTTATGAGAAGAATCCCCAGCTCCTGCAACAGCTGCACACACACCTGCTGTTCAACTTCAACATCTGGAACCAAGGAGACTTTCCCCTGCGCATCGGTCAGTCTCTTTAGGGTGTGTGTGTATGTGCGCGTGTGTGTATGGGTGTTTGTTTTAAGTTCTTCTGTGTTAGTGTTTATGTGTTTTGCTCAAGGTCACATCCAGTACATGTCCACCGTCATTAAAGACAGCAGGAAGCAGTTCAGGAAAAAATACGGTGTGCAGTTCCTGCTCGACACGATCCGCCTTTACTATAGGTGAGAAGCGTCTTCCCATAATGCTTCACTCCTGTGTTTCGTTACTGTAGTTCAATCACCGATTTCTATCGACGCACTTGTTCTATATTAACTACATGTTCACATACTCGCTTCACAGCGATCGAATTCTAATAATAAACCGATCTATTACCAACTTAAATCTCTGAGCAGATGTTGTCCGCTATATTTGTGTGGTGTAGGTGGTATAGGAAGTGGATGAAGGCATTTTTAGGAACAATATTTTTCACTTTTGCCCGTCTTTTTCCCCCCATCCTGCCAATTCTCTCCGAGTAGCGGGAATCGCGAAGGCGACATGAGTGAGGATGATGTCCGGACCATCAGAGCGTCGCTTTGTGGCCTTCTCAAGTATTACATCAGCAAAGGCGTGAGTCAGGATGAGATTCAGAGCATTCTGGGATACATTGCTGCTATCGGAGACGAAGAGCAGGTGAGGGATAGGGCGAAAAACTACAGTATAAAGTGCTATTTAGGGCAACAGAAAGGAAAGAAATGCTTTTCTATTTAATACAACCCCCGTTCCAAAAAAGTTGGGACGCTGTGTGAAATGTCAATAAAAACAGAACGCAATGATTTGCAGATCTCTGTATGTGATATGTTGTTCACAATAGAACATACCAAATGTTTAAACTGAATCAACGTACTGTTTTAAGGGGGGGAAAAGGAGGTCATTTTGAACGTGATGGCCGCAACACGTCTCAAAAAAAGTTGGGACCGGGGCAACAAAAGGCTGGAGACGTAAATGTTACTAAAAAGAGACAGCTGGGGAAACATTTTGCAACTAATTAGGTTAATAGGCAGCTGGTCAGTGACATGATTGGGTATAAGAAGTGTATCTTGGAGAGGCGGAGTTGATCAGAAGTAAAGATGGGATGGAATCTAGATGGAAGCAGATGTTGCTCTAAAACCTGTATATATCGTTTAGCATTCATGGTGCCTTTCCACATGTCCATTCCATAGGCACTAATGATAGTCTTTATTGGTCACATATACAGTAGAGCACAGTGAAACTGTTTTCTTCGCATATTGGGGTCACAGCGCAGGGTCAGCCATAATACGGTGCCCCTGGAGCAGAGAGGGTTAAGGGCCTTGCTCAAGGGCCCAACAGTGGCAGCTTGGCAGTACTGGGGCTTGAACCCCCGACCTTCTGATCAGTAACCTAGAGACTTAACTGCCAAGCCACCACTGCCCCCTCTCTCTAATGCTTCCCCATACCATCAGAGACACAGGCTTTTGAACTGCGCTCTGCTAAAAAGCCGGACCGTCCCTCTCCTCTTTAGTCTAGAGGATGCAGCGTCCATGGTTTCCAAAACAGAATTTCAAACTTTGATTCGTCTGACCACAGAACGGTTTTCCACTTTGCCTCGGTCCATTTTAAATGATCTCTGTCCCAGTGAAGACAGCAGCGTTTCTGGATCATGCTCCCATATGGCTTCTTCTTTGCATGATAGAACTTTAGCCAGCGTTTGTGGATGGCACGGCGAACTGTATTCACCGACAACGAGTTCTGGAGGTGTATCTGAGCCCATGCAGTGTTTTCCTTTACAGAATCATGCCTGTTTTTAATGCAGTGCCGCCTGACGGCCCGAAGAACACGGGCATGCGATGCGTACAGAGATTTCTCCAGATTCTCAGAATCTTTTGGTGATCTTATGTACTGTAGATGATGAGATCGTCATAGTCTTCACGATTTTACCTTGAGGAACCTCTGGTGAACCTCTGCCCATCTTTACTTCTGAAAGACTCTTATTCTCGAAGATTTTTTTTTTTTATACCAAATCATCTTACTGACCTGTTTCCAATTAACCTCCAGCAGTTTCTCGCTTCATTTTCCATCCTTTTCTTGCCCCCGTCCCGACTTTCTTGACACGTGTTGCGACAATCAAATTCAAAATGACCTTTTTTTCCCTTCAAACGGTACATTTCCTCAGTTTGAAACATTTGATGTGTTTTCTATGTTCTATTGTGAATAACATACGGGTTTAAGAGATTCGCTATTCGTTGCATTCTATTTTCATTGACATTTTACACAGCGTCCCAACTTTGTAGGAATCGGAATGTATTTGTTTTCACTAGCACGTGATAAATAGTGACAAATGGACTTTACCCATTTACCTGCACTGTTACCCTTTCAGCAGTCTTTCGATACATATCATGTAGCTATCACTTGCCTGTATTTTTGCACACGGACAATCTTCTAATACTTTTGATTTGATTTGGTATTCTACATTTATATTATGTCCTTACTTATCATGATGTGTGTAACAGTATGCGAAGTGTAAAGACTAATCAGCACTGTTAGTGTTAAATATGACGAATGAAATCTGATTTAGTTCGATCATTCATCATCGTATTACAAGTTTAAACATTATCCATTACAAAACAACCTTCGCCATCAAACGATCCAGCAGCAACCGTCTCCACTAAGCGCCGGTATTCTCCATCACACCGACGCACTGGGTGTGTCTTCTAAGTCGAATCATCGTCTTTGATGGTTTTGATATCAGTCTGTGCTGAAGTGCAAATGAAAAGCATGTCGCCTCTTTACTGCGTCTCTCTATTCCGCTGAGACCTTTAATTCAGTAATATGTCATTTAATTAGGCATGTCTTTCCTGCAGGCTTTCCGGCCCACTCTCAGTCACATGTCACTAATTCGATTAGAGCAGCATGTCGGTCTCATCAATAGCTGGGTTTATTAAGCTTATGGTCCTGACGATCCGGTTTATAATGATCCATCATTAAAAAGGATACGGTTTGCCACAGAGATTATTGTCTGTGGTTAAATTCTCTTCTAGAAGCCTCGTGAGCCGACTCGTGACCAGACGTCCGAAGAAATACAGTGTCGATGCAGGCTAGGCGTATATGTAGCCCCTGAAAATTCAAGCTTCTAGTTCTAAAGGTTCTAATGCCGACACCTGCTTTTGCTGTAATGTGTCTTTTTGACTCGGAGCTAAGTGTGTTTTCTCTAAGCTGAGTTGTTTGTGTAGTTGTCATGTTTGTTACAGATGGTGTTTGTGTTTTTTTGTGTGTGGTAGTTATGTAGTATTTTAGAGCTGCTGCTGAATCTTCTCCAGACGAGCGGGTCACGCGATCAGCTTTTCCTGTTGCTGTTCGAGCCGGGAGCGGCCGATTCCTGCTACTCGCTGCTGCTCAATCACAAATACTCCGACCGCCTCCGAGAGCTCATTTTCAAGGTCACACCAGTGTTCACCGTCTTACACCGATATTTACCATCGTACACTGATGTTCACCATCTTACATCAGTGTTCACCATCTTACAATAATATTTACCATCTTACATCAGTGTTCAACATCTGACACCAAAATTTACCATCGTACACCGACATTCACCATCTTGCACCACTTTTCACCATCTTACACCAATATTTACCATCGTACACCAACGTTCACCATATTACACCATGGTTCACGATCTTAAACCAGCGCTTACCGTCTTAGACCACCATTTACCATCCCGTACACCAATATTTAGCACCTTACACCAACATTCACCATTTTACCACAATGTTCACCATTGTACGCCAGTGATCACCATCTTGTGTCAACTTTCACACAGTCATCTTGCACTTACTTTCACTCACCTTACATTGACATTCACACTCCTATGCAAACCTTCATCACCTTACACCAACCTTCATCATTTTGCACCGTGTCACAATTTTACACCATTCCCCATTACACACACCAGTGTTCACCATCACACAATGATTTATTGTGTATCAGGAATGTCAGTGTGTGTTGGTATTTGGCCTACATTGACTGTTTACAATCCTGTATTGGAGTATTAAATGCTGTTTCCTCATACTGACTTCAGGTGTGTGTGTGTGTGTGTGTGTGTGTGCGTGCGTGCGTGTGTGCAGCTGTTTGAACGCATGCTGAGGTGTGACCATGTGTATGAGAAGAGTAAGCAGCGGCTGAGGCTGCGAGAAGTAGGCTACTCTGGCCTCACACTCCTCTTCCCTGACCTTCACATCACCCCCACACTCGTCAAGTGCCTCCTCAACCAAATCCTCCACACAGGTCTGTGTGAACATACTGAACGTCTGTGTGTCACATCTATGAGATCATATAGTCAGATGTGAACATGTCCCTAGACAAATTCATTTCCTTCTCTTCTTGATTCCTTTCCTCACTTCCTCAGAGGGAGGAGTTAAGAAGTTCGGAAAGGAAATGAAGAGGTGAAATTAGAGAAATGGGATACAACCCTCTGTTGACTGGCTCTGACCTTATGCCCTTTTGACCTCTGCCTTATAGACACTGTTGTGAACTTTAAGGATCTGATGGCTCTCGTGCAGCTGACTCATCGGGCTGAACTGAGCGTGCGCATGCTCATCTGCAAGAGGGTAATAGCTCGGAGGACTTATTGCCCTATGCATTAAACTCTCCCTCTCCCCTCTCTGCCTCTCTCTCCTTTCTGTCTCAAGATCAGCTCTGGTTTTTTGTCTTATTAATATCAAAGACAAATAAAAAAGAAAATAGAGGCTGGTGTGGGAACTGCAGTTTATAACTACTGTCACATTGGTTGATGTGATATCTGGACATAACTTGTTTAACATGTTGTTCCACAACATTATCTGTAACCATAAATGGATAAAAAATACAACCTACAAAATTATAAGTGTTTAGCCATACACTGTATATAGATTATTATTATATATATTGTAATAGTTTTGTCTTGCGTACTTTTTAAATATATAAAGATATAAATCACTATTTAAAAATTTTAAATGTATTGTAGCTCATTTATAATATATAAAAAAAAGTATAATTTGTGTGTGTGTGTGTGTGTGTGTGTGTGTGTGTGTGTGTGTGTGTGTGTGTGTAGTTATATTCCCTGGTGCAGTCTCAGGCAGATGCAGCGCTACAGCTGTCCCGTCAGCCATGTTGGCAGGACACACTGATCCGAGTGTTGGTGCGGAGATGCAGCGGTGACTCCGGGTCCGGTTCGGGGCGGGGCGACTCGGCCAGCCTGGGCAGCATTGGCTCGAACCGGGTGGAACTTCCTGTGTGTGTAGAGAATCTGGAGGAGAACGGAGAAGTGCTGTCTCTGCCTGAAACCCCCAGCGAGACCTCACAGAGCAGGGGGCTGAGTCTGGACCTGAGCCAGGTTCATGCGCTTGAGCCAGGTGACAACGGGAGTCAGACTCCCTCACCACTGGACAACGCCAAACCCTTCCCCGGTACCGCCCCCGAACGAGAAAGCACTTCCTCTCTGGGAGATGACAGCTTCCTGTTCAGCGATAATCTCTCTCTGGGAGAGTCGTTTAACAGTTCAGAGGTAAAATGAGGACTGGTATAATTGAAATTGACATTCATCCACCTGTTCATCTACACATCTGCACACCCGTCCATTTATCCATTCTCCCATTCACCTGTACAATACCTCCATCTACCCTCTGTCTATCCCCCTGTCCCTTCATCCATCCACTTGTCCATCTACATACCTACCTATCAATCCATCTATACATGTCAGTCCATTCACCTGCCCATCCATCCATCCATCCATCATTAAATCAACTTGCTTGCATATTACATCCAGCAACCCATCCACCCTTACAGTCTATCCATGCCTCCGTACAATCCATCTGTTCACCTGTCTGTCTATTCATCCATCCCTCCATCCACACATCCATTCTTTCGATACTTCCTTTCACCTGTACAATCCATCTGTCTGCCTGTCTATCCATCCATCCACACATCCGTCCATCCATCCACACGTCCGTCCGTCCATGCATCCACACATCCATCCATCCACACATCCATTTTTTCAATACATCCTTTCACCCGTACAATCCATCTTTCTGTCTGTCTATCCATCCATCCACCTGTCCACCCCATCCATCCATCCTTCCTTTCTTCCTTCCTTCCTTCCTTCCTTCCATCCATCTATCAAGTCATCCATCTATGCATCTGTCTTTTCTTCTGTTTAACAGAAACTACCAAGCATTAAGTGATTTCTGTGTGTGTGTGTGTGTGTGTGTGTGTGTGTGTGTGTGTGTGTGTGTGTGTGTGTGTGTGTGTGTGTGTG